>JAOTAX010105807.1:0-26963 GCA_025629825.1 Erythroxylum guanchezii | reverse complement strand
GTATCACCCAAAAAAATCAGCCACTTGTCACCATATATGTAAGCCACATGTCTTATATATATCATTGCCACGTGTCATTCTATCATTGGTCCATAAAATCAATATTTTTCTCAAATTTCACCAAAAATTTTGAAATAATAATAATACTCTTCAAATAAATTTTCAGCTTAAAAATAATTCACCAAAATGTCAAAATATCCAAAATATACCAAAATTTTTTCGAAAATTTCTAAAATTCACCAAAAATTTCTAAAATACTCGAAATGTACAAAAATTGCCAAATCACATTTAATATATTCCAAATAAATCCATAATTTCTATTTATAAACCAATTTACCCGAAATGTCATGACTGCATGCACAAATATTGGTATGAATCCAAAATGCTTATGCACAAATAAGCAAATATTCAAATATACAAAGCATAAAATGTATTGAATTTCCTTAATATTCTAAACCCTAATATGGGGTGTTACAGGTACAATATCGTACAGAACCCAATCTGATACTAAGTCCGGTACAGTTTTCATAACATTGAATCATATTCTAATTAAATATTTTGATAAATTGAGTTCAAGTTTAGACTGAATATTTTAAATTAGATTGAGGTTTAAACTAAGAAAAAAATTTGAAACAATATTTTGTTGTTACTTTTTAAAGCTTAGGTTAGAATTAAAAAATATTGAAAGTTTGGATATTTTATTATCTTTTTTAAAGTTTGAGTTATTATTGCAAAATTGAGCAAAATTTAAGATTTGTTTATAATTAATCATATAACAAAACAATATTGTCTTGTATATCAATAAATAGTTATACTTGAATAAGTCAAAACATGATTGAGATAAAAACCTAATTTAAATCATATTCGAATTAAATATTTTGATAAATTGAATTCAAGTTTAGATTGAATATTTTAAATTAGACTGAGGTTTAAAATAAGAAAAAAAAACAACTTGAAACAATATTTTATCGTCACTTGTTAAAGTTAAGGTTAGAATTAAAAAATATTAAAAGTTTGAATATTTTATTATCATTTTTTGAAGTTTGAGTTATAATTACAAAATTGAGTAAAATTTAAGTTTTTTTTATAATTAATTCTATAACAAAACAATATTGTCTTGTATATTAATAAATAGTTATACTGGAATCAATCAAAACTTGATTGAGATAAAAACTTAATTAAAATTATATTTGAATTAAATATTTTGATAAATTGAATTCAAATTTAGACTGAATATTTTAAATTAGATTGAGGTTTAAAATAAGTGGAAAAAAAAAACTGAGCCAAACTCAAACTATCCAACTTGAATAGTTGCCATAAAGTGAGTAAGCCCAGAACTATTTAGCACCGAGTTGGTGGTTGAGAGTTGAGACAAATTTACTATTTTAAGAGTTAAAAGTACCATGTGTCGGTCTATAATTCTACGATTGCATGATGCGCGTGCTCTCTCCAATAACATTGCCCAAACAACAAAGCAAACACAAAAAGTGACTCATTGATAATGCACCAATAGGAGAGCTACTCCTAAAATTCAATATGGTTACGAAATGATTAACCTTATCAATTTCATATACAAAACGCTATAACAAACATACACTAGAAGCTCTTTCACACTTTTTTTTTTTTGGGGGGGTTTCTCTAGATAGATCTCACTTTCTGGTCAGCAAACTCATAACACCGTTTACACTTTAAAGGCACCCAAAGGACATGTGGAGATACGATGGGGAGATACTTCTGGAGTACTCATCAGAAGGTTTTGTGTTTTCTTAAAACGCAAAGAAACCCCACGTGTTTGTGTGTGTGTGTGTGTGTTTTTTTTTTCCATTAACAGAAGTGAATGAAGCTTGAGTTACAAGGGAAGGTCACAGAGAGAAAAAGAAAATGAAATGAATGTAGTTTTATGGCTGAAAGCCTGAAAGTGTATGAAGCACTACTGATTGGTGGGGATTACTTCTTCTCCAACAAGGGAGAAAAGAGTTAGACAATGACTCTACACCAATATCAGACTATGAAAATTTCTGCATGATTGAAATGCAAGGTAATGTGACGATTAAAATATGGTTCTTTAGCCTGCACAATCACCTTAAAAGTTTCACACCAACTGTCTAAGCAAAACCATAGTTTCTTTGTCTTTTCCCTCCCAGTTTCTGTTATCCACACATGAGCAACACCCTCTTCTGCAAATGGGGTGGCTGCAATCCCTCTTCTCTCCATTGAAGAAACTATGGTTTCGTCTGCATTCAACCCCAAGGAAGAGTATGTTTTCATCTACTCTACACCCATTTCTGCATTATATTATGTTCTCTGTCAATTGTGAATCTTTCTTCCGAGTTCTACTCTTAATTCTTCTAAATTATGTTGGATAAGTAAGATTTGATTCACAATTACTGCTGTTACGATACTCAACTACTTTTTGCTTTCTCTTCTGTTCTATCAGGAAGAGGGATATACATTCTGTACGATGATGTCAAGTCCTGCCCTTATGAAGATGTGCATGTGCTATGGTCAATACTAGTGGAGTCACATTCACCTTCCTTGCCATCGAAACAATGAAGTGTCCAAAAAGTTGCAGATAGTTCACAGAACTGGGAGGAATCCAGTCATGTACATAATATATTTATGATGTTTTATACTCTTGTTGAAGGGTTTTTGGTTTCTTGGTTTGCTTCTTCAGTTTCTTGTCATTGAGTTTTAATATCATATTAGAAAACCACCACTTGTCTCACTCTTAAAGTTTTACTTGGGATTCTATCTTTCATTTTCTCTCTACACAGATATGGCTTCCACGGGAAAGTTGCTACCTTTACTCCAAAAATGGAGACGTGTTTATTATTAATGATACACAAAATAAGAAGTATTGGGTAAAGGGTAGTTGTATTGCTCATGTAGTTGGCTTCCTATAGTTGGTTTGTCAGTTTCATCAGTTGGAGGATTCTTGCTTTCACATCCACCAGAAGTAGACTTGAGAAAACTATTGAATTGATGGCACAACCCTCACGATTTAAAAAGTCTTGCACAAGTTTTCTGGTAGCCAATCTCTATACCAAGTAGCCTATTAACTCTGTTCTCCAATTCCACAAGACTTCCATTCCACGGGATCGGTATTGAAACTCCATGGAAGTGTATTTGGTCTGTTTAAGTTAGCTTTTTGAGAACACTTGCATGCCTATATTGTATCAAGACCAATGATTCCTTTAACTTAGGCGTTTGTAGAGATGATGGCAAATTGAAAGCCAAAAATGCCTTGAAAACGAATAAATTCAAGTGGGAGCCCTCCACCTTCAGTAGGCGAAAAGCTTCGAGACATCCAAGTTCGATACATGAATTGAGTTATGATAATTAACTATAAAATTTACTGATATATCATAACAAGGAGTAGGAGTAGATTATTAACCTTGCAAGAATAGTCAATACATGGATTAAAAACAAAGGAAATTGGGTGTTGGCTGGACCATCAGCCATATCAAAGTACCCAATACTACACTTCATTTTTAGTAACTTCTACCAAATGCACAAGTTATCCTCCAATTCGCCGTTAAATTCACAATGCCCACTTGAATTTTGTCAAGAATTAATTGATAAATTCAATAATTAAAAAACTCAATTAATTCAATCCGTTCAACAATAAAAATTTTGAAATATAATTTTTCGATTCAGTTTTTAACTTTTCAGTTACATTTATACTAATAAATCTTGTTGTTAAAAACTGATAAATTTATTAATTAATCAATTAATTTTCATAGATTAATAAATTATTATAAACCAAAATAAATCAACTAATTTTTATCTAATAATCTCTTTTTTAATTAAATTTCAAATTTTTATATGGGTGAGAATAATCTCCTTAAACTATAATTTAAATTCTTTAATTTTATTCAATATTTAGTCAATTAATTTTATGACGGCCTAATACATGTTGAATCTTTTAAAATTTTTAATCTCTTATTAAAACATCGAATTAATCAACTTTTAGTCTTAAAAAAATTAATTCGATTTGAACGATCCAAAATAATTTAAAATTGATTCAATTAATCCTATCAAAATATTGTTCTCTTTATTTAGAATGTTTGAATTGAGGTCGGAATTATTTTTTCTAAATTAAAACATCAAAACAACGTCATTTTGTTATTATTTGTTAACTTCAAGCTGACACAATTGGGAGGAACTTAGGCTCAGGCGCTAGACCCATAAGAAACCGGTCCATTTTGTTCCATTGACATCCCTCTTCACAAAATCATTAAGACGCTTGGGGATGTCAAAAAGGACTCAGTCGATTCTATTTTGTCCCGAGTTAACCGGGCCACGGGCTAAGTCAGAGGTGCCACGAGACCGATCAACTCGTGATCGGGCCACAGGCCACCATAGTTTAAGGTCGGGCCTATTAATATCTCTAAAGACGCCCTTAATTGGAAAATGAGTTGTGAAAAATATGTCCTAAAACATCACATGTTATTACCTCGTCCTTTTTTTCTCCACATCCAACTGTTAGAAATCAATTATACCTCAAATTTCAATTATATGATTTTGTAAAGATGGCAAAAGTAACGCTCACTTACACCCGAAAAAAAAAAAGATTTTAAATTGAATTTAGACACGTGTTAGAAGTTTGGCTAATTGGAAGTTCATAAATTTTATATAAAATACATTTTTTTTAATTTTTAAAAATTAAAAATATAAAATTAATCGATCCTTAGTTGACTAGACTTGGGTAGAGCCTGAACAATTTTTTGAAAAATTAGTATTTCAAACCGAACTTAGACTCCGGTTAGAAGCTTGACTCGACCATAAGTCCATAAGTTTTATATAAAAGACATTATTTTTAATTTTTTATAAAATTACTCTAACGCACACTTAGACGTGAAGCTTTGGGCTGATGAACTGTTGAATTGGGCCCAAAACTTACATGTGACACGTAACTAAGATATGTTTTCTAATCTTTCTTAACAAAAATTGTTATATATGCGTTTAATCCAATATTATCTTTAATTAAAATTTGTAATAATTAGCAATTTAAATTTTCATTATACGGACCAAAAAGTGAAAAAGAGACAAAATATGCGTTTAATGTTAGAATTTTCAATATAAGCTAGAGTATACTAATAATAATTAGACTTGGGTAAATTATTGTCAAAATGATTAAAGTCCGCTAATAATAATTAGGCTTGGATCAATCATTGTCAAAATGACCAGATCTAGGCATTTAGATAATTGACCTTTATCACATATAAATCCTTTGACATTTTTATGTTTTAGTCAATGTGGAATACTCTAACACTCCCCCTCAAATGCTATTGAGATTGAACATCAAGTAATCACTTAAAATAAACGTAGCAATAATCGAACCAGGCCGCTGGGACTAGCCATTCAGACAAACAATCAAAAAATTAATAGTTCGGACCAAAGCTGCTCTAATACCATATTAGAATTTTTAATATGGCAGAATGTAGAGTCTACTAACAATAATTGAACTTTGGTCAACTATTGTCAAAATAACTAGAACTAGTCATTTAAATAATTGACCATAGCTACTTGTAAACTCTTTAACAATTTCATATTTTATCAATATAATACTCTAGCATTTAATATACGTGTCAATTGAATAATATATATACACTACAAGTAATGGCAATTAAAAGTATCTTTTATTTTAAAAAATATATTTTGTCATTTAATCCACGTGTTGGTATTCCTAGAAGAGAGATAATGTTAGTCAAAAGAATGTATCACACATAATAAAATTAATGTAGTTATTTATAATATTAATTATATATTTAAATGTTTTAAAAGAGTAATAATAACATCCTAAAATTAATAGAGTTATGTTTAGGTAAACTTAACTAATATGTTATTACATACAAACAAATAATTATTAACATGGCATTACAAATAATTATTTATTTTATGTTAATTAAATAATGGAGAGTAAATATTTAGTGTTATTTTTTAATTCCCTTTTATAACATATTTATAATATAATGAATATTATTTAAACAACCAATAATAAAATAGTAAAAATGTTAAATTTGTCAGTTTATCTTAATAATTTCTATTATTAAAAATTAATCATTTATTAATTAACCAAGAGTTTTTATAAATTAACTAATTTTCATAAATTAGTATAAGCGTGTTGATTTTTATTTAACAAATCTTTAATTATCAAACAATAATAATCTCATTCTTTGCTTTTGTTTCAATTTTTTTAATTTTGTTTAAAATTTATTATATATCTAATTTATAACGTACTTTAAACCTTGGTTTAAAATTTTAAAATACCTAATTAACATTAGCATAGAAAGTATTCCACATCGGCCAAACAATATAACTAACAGAAGCAAATGAGGCGTCATGGGGTGCCCACCGATGGAGGACAGATTAAGAAGAAAAGCAACTTCACTGGATTATCATGAAGCCAAACTTTCAATCTTTTTGCCATTCCTGGGTAATGCGAAACTTGGTGGTCCATGTTTAAGAGCAACGAAGAGTGGGCAAGCGTGTCCAGTCTTTGGTTTTTACAGCTCGTGAACTAAGAGAGAGTGTTTTGAGATGACCGAAAAGGAGAGGATGTTTTGTCAGGTTGTCATGTTAAGTGGTTAACCTTGTGATATCCATTTTTCCCTCGATGTCTCTTGTCAGAGTAGTTGCCAATTCACCTTTCTTTGTCCTTTCGATGGAGTCACCGAGGCAGAATATTAATATAACACCAACTCTTTTCTCTTTCTCTTCCTCTCTTCACGCTTCTCTTATTTGTATTTGTATTAAGAGTAACAAGAACATCTAAACATTGTTGCTAGATAGCAGCAGGAATGAATGGCCTTCCAACCCTTGAAGATTACTCTGAGTTTGTTGAAGTTGATCCTACTGGAAGATATGGAAGGGTGAGTATTGCATAAAGATGCTCTCATTTTTTACTTGTTTTTGGTTTTTACACATCTGTTTCCCAATCTGTGTTCCAAGAAGTATATACAAGCTTCGTTTTTCTTCTGCAGTACAATGAAGTTCTGGGCAAAGGAGCTTCAAAGACGGTGTATGGCTTGCTTATCCCTTATCATTTCTTGCAAAGACTTGTCAAGAGTTTTCTTCTTAATCTCTTCTTCTTGTTTTTGCTATCGAAAATTGTTGTTGCTGCAGTTATAGAGCCTTTGACGAGTACGACGGGATTGAGGTAGCCTGGAATCAGGTAAAGCTCTACGATTTCTTGCAGAGTCCTGAAGATCTTGAGAGGCTTCACTGTGAAATTCACCTGCTCAAAACCTTGAAGCATGAAAACATCATGAAGTTCTACACTTCCTGGGTTGATACAGCCAACAGGAATATTAACTTTGTCACCGAGATGTTCACCTCTGGTACTCTAAGACAGTAAGCATTATTACTAGTTTTAAACTCCTGTTCTTTTATTTCCTCAGTTTTCTAGTTTTCTGATCTGGGTAATTCAAATTTGTGAAGCTAATGGGTTTGTTGATACACAGGTATAGGCTAAAACACAGGAGAGTGAATATTAGAGCCGTGAAACATTGGTGTAGGCAGATTTTGAAAGGGCTTGTATATCTCCATAGTCATGACCCCCCTATAATTCACAGAGATCTGAAGTGTGATAATATTTTCATTAATGGCAATCAAGGAGAAGTTAAAATTGGTGATCTTGGCCTGGCTGCAATCCTTAAGAAATCCCATGCTGCTCGCTGTGTTGGTAAGCTAGGACTTTTTCAGAAACTTTCTGTGTCTGGTTTCATTCTTTGACAGTTGACACACGCTCAATCATTCACTAGTTAGTTTATAAGTCCCTTTTGTTTTGCTTTCCAGGAACACCAGAATTTATGGCTCCAGAGGTGTATAATGAGGAATATAATGAACTGGTTGACATTTATTCGTTTGGAATGTGTGTATTAGAGATGGTTACCTTCGAATACCCGTACAGTGAATGCAACCACCCTGCTCAGATATACAAGAAAGTTGTCTCCGTAAGCATTTCAAACTCTTCTTTCATCTTTAGATTAAGGTTTGTCTCCGTTTTCTATTGTGAACTTTTCATGTAGGGGAAAAGACCCGATGCTTTGTATAAAGTGAAGGACCCTGAAGTGCAGCAATTTGTGGAGAAGTGTCTAGCTACTGTATGCAATAGGCTGTCTGCTAGAGAGCTTCTGAACGACCCCTTCCTCCAAACTGACGACTATGGTTTCATCAACTTTTCTAGTTATGATCTTCAGAATGAAAGGGATTATTACCATCCTGATGAACATTACAGAAGTGAGATTGATCTCTTCTCATGTCAAGGGGATGAACATTTAATGAATGCTGACATCGCAATAAAAGGTAGAAGGAAAGATGATGGCGTCTTCTTAAGGCTCAGGATTGCGGATGAAGAAGGCAAGTTAAAAAACAAAATTCTAACTTTGTATATCCATTCTTGTCCTTAAGTAGGTATTGAATTGGAAGAGCATTGTTCATTCCTCTACGCAGGCCGCATTCGGAACATTTACTTCCCTTTTGATGTGGAGGCCGACACTGCACTGAGTGTTGCGAATGAAATGGTTGCAGAGCTTGACATTATTGACCAAGATGTTTTGAAGATAGCAGAAATGATAGATGGTGAGATTGCTACCTTGGTACCAGAATGGAAGAGGGGAATCCTTGGCCTTGCAGAGGAAAGTCCACAATGTCCACATGGTTACGTACTGGATCATTTATCTTCGAATGGTTCAGGCTTCAGAAACCTGCAAGTTCTTCAGTGTTCTGAAAATGGATGTGCTGCTATTCATGGTCGATTCGAGGAGGTAACGTACCAAGTTGGAGGGCCACAGCGATGTATTGATGCAGAGAATGCACCGATTTCATCTGAGCAATTCAATGATGTGAGTTACACCGATATATGGGCTCAGCGAGAAGCACCAGAGTCAAGTTCACATCACACAAGAGAGATCTTCTGTGTTGTAGAACATGACGGGATGAATCAGTCTACCATTGAAGAAGGAAACAACGTCATAAAAAATATGAACAATCCTGGCGAATCCGATGAAAGAAATTCCGCCTCATCAGACCAATCAGGATCCAGTACTCTACATGAAGATTATGAGAACGAAATTCGGCAAGAACTCAGATGGCTCAAGGCAAAGTATCAGATACAGTTACAGGAGCTTAGACACCAACAACTGGGACTCAAACTTAGATACTTGAGCTTGAATCCCAAGTCTGATAAAAGAGAGAAGAAAAGCCAAAATCTTGCTGCTGTCCCTCCGAACTTGCCAAGAGTAACGAGGGAAAGAAATGGAGATTCCTTTCATTCTCCAATCAGAAACCATTCCAATTTACATTTCTCTGCACATGATGATAACAGACACGGCAAATTTGCGAATCAGACGCCCCAAAGCTATGAGGCATACAGTCCAGAGCATATTGCCACAGCCAAGACCACCTACGCAGGAGCTATGCTTCCACATTCTCTTAGCAGAGCAACTTCCCTTCCACTTGATGCCTTAGACGTTTAAACTTTGAACGGTTTCGGCCTGAGTCCATGTTATTGGCATAATCTTATTGCTAATAGGATAAAAGAAGCCATGAAAGGTTAGCTTTTCAAGGAGATATATAGAACTTATCCATTTAGAGCTTGTATCGTCAACTTCGGGAGTGTAAATTACCATCTAACATGGTTGGTTAGGTATTTCCTCAGACTCCTCCAATGACTGTTCTCTTACAAAAGGCTTTACAATTTACAAAAAGGGGTGGGCTTACTTGCTCCAAAACGTCTCGGCCTAGTTCAGTGAACACAGCATTAATGTTCACAGTATAAAGTTCACATGTGAAGATGGGAGGAGAATTAAAGAGTCATGGACTTGGGGAAGTGACGCAGAGAGGTTCTTGCACCTACGCATTCCCTTTTCCTTCCTTTATACACAAGTATAATCTGGAATTGGATGCTTTTGTAATTATTTTTTTATACGTAATAAGATTTTAATAGTAAATCAGGGTAATAAACCACAAAAGCCTTTTTTTTTAATAATATTAAAAATTAAAGAATCTATAAAATGCAAACACTATTTTAAAAGTGAGTTTTAGAAAAGTTGCTCATTTGTTACCGTAAGGTTGTTTTATAGTCAGAAATTCAAGTTACGGAAATAATCTATTTGTAAAAATACAAATAAAAAGTTACGTATATTACGATTATTTCCAAATTTTCGCAAAATGGGGAGCCTTGTTTACTAACTTACTTCGTTGATTTTGATTATATTAATATGTATTAAGAGAAAGATATTCCATTGTTTAAATCTAAGTTTTTTTTATTCAAAGATAATTTTTAATGTTTTTGAAATTAATTTTTTTGGATAAAATAAAAACGCTTTATTCTTTTTAATATGTCAATAAAAATTTATTATTTTATAGACATTTTAATTAAGATATAAATTAAGATAAATAGCAAGGGGGATAATTTATTGAAATTTTATATCAAAATAAAAAATTTATTGTAAAACGTGAAACAAAGCTATGAAATTCGAATAAGTGTTTGATATTACTCCAATATAGTTTGCAAGAATTTTAAAATATGAGAGAAAAATTGTAAGAAACATGAAATATTTATATTAATGAAATTTTCAATTAATTATTAGTGATGTTATTATTGCTTTTTGAAATATTTAATATTTAATATATAAATTCTATGAATTTATAAGAAAATTATTTTTGTTGTGTACTATAATTTTTTAATTATATAAATATTTGTATATTTAATAATTAAAAATATTTTTTATATTATTCAAATCAATTTGGTATTTGTACTCAAAAAAATCAAATTGGAAACAGTTTAAATAAATAAATAAAAATAACTCAATATTAACATATAAAAAGTTATATTGAAGTAAAATAAATATAAAAATATAATTAAAACAAAAAATCGTGTTAATTTTAAAATATTATTTTTAAAAAACTTTTTGAGGATGAAGCTAAAACTCCTAATTAATAAGCGAAAATGAAGATATTAGATATTAATTCAGGCCTCGGCTGGCCCGACCGAAATTTGGACATAGAGAAGGGCCACCTTACTCCAGTCTGGAGCACGACATTCTCCACAGCCAAACACCCCTCAATTTATTATCCCGTTCCCACAAACCCTAAAATACCCGGGTTTTTCACTCATCTGTCTAAATCGCAGCCTCACTCTATTCCAATCGGCGGCAAGTGGAAATCAGCGATATACTGCCAATCTCAAGTAATACTTATTGATCATCTGAGTTCTAATTCCACTAAATTATGCATTTGTGAAAATAGTAATCCCTGAGTTTGTGCCATTGTGTTCGAGCAGTAACCATGGCGGACAAGGCTGTGACGATCAGGACGAGGAAGTTCATGACTAACAGGCTTCTCTCAAGGAAACAATTTGTGGGTTCTCTCTCATTTTTTTAGTCTTTTGTTTTTCTTTGTATTATTTTTGACGTGGTCATTGCAGTTTGTGTATGACTGTGTTCCCGGAGAATGTTGGGGGAAAATTATCAGTTATGGGAGGGGAAAAAATTTGGGACTTTGTTAGCTTTTTTAACGGAACTCTATTTTTTTTGTGAGGCAGGTTATTGACGTGCTCCATCCAGGGCGTGCCAATGTCTCGAAGGTATTATTTCTCTGTCTGTTTGTGTTTTTGTTTGTTTATGTTTTATTTGATTATACTGCTCACCATACAATACTGGCTTGGTTATGAAGGCTGAGCTAAAGGAGAAGCTTGCAAACTTGTATGACGTGAAGGACCCTAACTCCATTTTTGTGTTCAAGTTCCGCACCCATTTTGGAGGTGGGAAATCAACTGGCTTTGGTCTGATTTACGACTCTGTGGAGAGCGCAAAGAAGTATGAGCCAAAGTACAGGCTCATTCGGGTACTTTATTGCTACTTCTCCTTACAGTTGTTGCTTTTGTGCATGAAATATACGCGTTTATGCATTTGTACGCGGTCTTCTTTCATGGTTTTGGGCTTACAGTTAATTGGAAATTAGTGTTTAGCCACTTTGCTGCTAGATTCTAGATGTTTAGATAAGGCTGTTTAAGCTGTACTGGACAGTACCCGAGATTAACAAGGGCAAGGCTGGTATCCTTGTTTTGTTTATGTCAGTGTGGAGGCCGCTATTGATGTTTTTTTATGAGTAACATGCAAGGGCTAGAGGACCTGGATCTTACATTGATTAGTTTGTTCATATGGTATTCATTCATATCTTGAGAACGTTAGGATAACTTACTGAGGTTGGTTCTTCAACGGAAAATGTTGGCGTATTAGGATGCGGGGAAAGAATATCTCATAAAGAGATCCTTTTTTTCCATAGGTCTTTATTTAACTTAAGCATTTAATATGTAGTACTTTCTTTTTAATTATTGAGCTTAAATATTTTTCTTATTTAGCTTGCTTAGTGGATTATGTTTTACAAGGGGGTTATGATTATATGTTCTTATAGTGCTTTGTTTGGGCTTTCCTGTTTCCTGATGTGAGTGATGGCATGAAATAATGTAGCAGGGTAGATGAGCTTCGATTAGATTTTGGAAAACCTTAGGACAAATTGCTTTGGGATATTCTCGTTAATACATTTTTGTTTTGGTTTGGGGAAATGGATTACTAGTTTGCTATTTCTAACATTGTCATTAGTCTTGATGCTATTCAATTTGGTAATGGGGATATACTTATGTTTTTGTGATGGTATGAGTAGCTTTTCCAATATGTATAAGACTTTCTTTTATGTACTTTGTATTGTTTATTAATTCCAAAAACATGCATTTTAATACTGTTTTAGGTACCATCTACTTGTCTTTCAAATTGTTTTATCGGAGTGTATATAGTTAGTGTCCAAAACTTGGATATTTCTTATCTCTTTCGGGTTTATTCTAAGGTAGATAATGGTGATTTAAGATCACAATCCATGGCTCTTTCACTGTGGGTACCATACACTCCATACAGAGGATCATAAAAATTTTACAAGTGGATGACACTTCTTTGATATTGGTTCATAGCTTGTATTTTTAGAGGCAAAAATACATTTGTTTCCTTTTTGTTTTTTCTCTCCCTGTTTTGACCATTCAGCACCTTAGGTTTTTGATGTATGCTAACTGCTTACGACTATGGTGTTATATGCATTTTTTTTTCTTCTCATAACGGTAGCTTGCATCGATGCACCTCTTTGTCTGTATCATAACATTTTGCTCAAATGCATCAATGTGTTTGACCAATAAGCTGAATTGTTGCTTGTTTTTATGATAGAATGGCCTAGACACCAAGGTAGAGAAGTCAAGAAAGCAGATGAAGGAAAGGAAAAACAGAGCCAAGAAGATTCGTGGTGTGAAAAAGGTAATAGAGCCCATTTCTTTTTCTTCAAATATGCAATTCCATTCCTGTTGATATTAATCTCCCTATCTGTATCCAACAAATTCGGTTGTCAATGTGCAGACCAAGGCTGGAGATGCTGCCAAGGCAGGGAAGAAAAAGTGAGATCTAAAGGGCAGCCATTTAATCTCTTGCAGTAGTACTATTAGAGTGTGTTGCTGCCTTTTCTTTAAATCGTTTTCACCAATCAAACACTTCGGTCTTCAGCAAAGTCTTTTCAGGGATTATAATCTTTAGCTGGCCTTGTTATGTTTCTTTGAACATGCGAGGAACAATCATAGTAATTGCAGATTTTGTTTCTGGTTTTAACTATTGTGATACTGAAGTTAAACATTCACTACCATCCATCTCCTTTTCTTCAACATGTTCATTATTACCTTTCCATGTTTGATAACAAGATTCCTCTTCGTGGTCTAGCTGAGAGAAAATGAGCAAAATGAAATTTTTGTAAGGACAAAGTAGGGTTCTAAACCATGACACATGCTAGCTGTACTCGGTATTGTCTGCTCCACCAGAAAGTGCTAAATCACGTGACTGGTGCCTCACCGGGTTGATGGCTACTGGAGCTTCTGAACATTGTGCCCGTATTAAAAGGTTATCTTGTAGACATTGATTGATATCAACATGTAAACATGTTAAGTGACCTCATTCTACCAATAATTATAACTATATGTAAATTCATTATAATTTAAATATAATTATTAGTAAATTGAAGTCCATTCGATCTAAATTAAAAATTAATATATATTTTATAAAATGAGTATAAATGTTTAGTTATAATTAAAAATTCAATTGAGTTTATATTTAAAATTTAAAAATTTTGAATTTAAATTGGGTATAAAATCTAGGTATTACCTAATTTTAAGTTAATGCAATTCATTAATGGAATTACTTCCTTTGAAATGAAAAACATCTTTGACAAATATGAAAGTTGTGCAAGGTATTTTCCACGCTTATGGCAAACAAAAGGAGGTAGTATTTCAATTATGATGATAATATTACTATTTTCTAGCATGAAATGCTTAATGATTTATACAAGGAAAAGAAAAATCATATGATTAATTTAAGGATAAAAGATATAAACATCCATTGTAGGTTAAGATTAAAAAAAAAATCTTCTGTTTAAAATTCTTGAAATTGTCAAATTTTAAAAAAAGAAACTCACCTATGAAATATCAGTTAAAAAATAATGAAGAAGTACACACAGTATAAATATTAGACATGAACAAGTTAAATGTTACTAATATAATAAGTTAACTCGACTCCACTTTTAACTATATTTGAATTAATTAAATATGATTTAAATTAATAATTTAAAATAATTATAATAAATTATTATTTTGAGTCATATTTAGTTAATTCGGTTCAATTTTAAGAGCCAAGTTGAATCGTTATATAAATAGTATTTGATTAGTGCATATTTAATGTTTATGTGTTTAGTCATTAGTTTTTATTCGAATTTTAAGAAAAAGAATTTTTCTAAAAAATTGAAAAATTAGAAAGATTTTTTCAAAAATTATAAAAATAATTTTTTTTAAAGATTTCTTAAGAATTTTTGTTTTTTAACCCTTAATTTAATTACCAGCAACTTGTAGAAAAACAAGTAAGTTAGTTGCAATAGGCAATTCCATGGGGAAAAAAAAAAGAAAACAACCTAGTATTTACTAAACCGGTTTGACCTCGTTGCTGGGAACAGAACCCCGCCAACAGTCGTCACTCGAAACTCTTCCTAAGATACTGTCGTATCCATCCGTTCACTCGCCACTTACGGCAATTAAACTTCACGCTTCGTCGTTAATCCCCAACAGTGCATCAGCAAAACCGAGAGATGCCACGTAAGATATGACCCACTTTGTTGATGGGTCCTAGTCCACGTGGGAAGATCACAGCGGTGACGTTTCGATCTTCAAGAACCAGATTCGGAGGGAAAAAATTAAAAAGAAAAAAAGGAAAAGAGGCATGAAACTATGAAAGAAAAATATAGGAAAAAGAAATTGTTACAGAGAAGAAGAGTCCTAATGGCTCATTGGAAGCTATTTTAATACAAAGTACTTGTAGTCTCTCTCTCTTTCTCCATCTGTCTCGCTCCTCTTCTTTCTAAATCTTTCTCTCTCTTTCACCGCCTTTCTGTATCTTGCTTTCTTTCACCGGGAAGTTGCGTCACCCATCGGCGTCGGTGGGACTTTAATTCGATGTGAGCGGAAGGCAGTAAGGTATCCTCGTGTGACTTCTTGGTTCTTGTGGGGCATTTATGTGATAATAGCTTTAGATCTAGTGGGTTTTGATGTGATGGGTTTGGTTTTGCGATAGATTTGAGGCTTTGGGATTGTGTTGTATTGGTTCTTTAGCTCAATTGTGGGATGAGTTTGGAAAATTAGGGTTTTGGGTGTTGAGTTTTGGTTGGATATGGAAGACGGGAGGAGATCTGGGGAGGCATCAGGGTTTGTTGTGAAGAATAAGAACTCCTCTGGTTGTCTGATTGTGAGAAAGAAGGGCGGTGGTAATGTTGTTGGGTCTTCGGGTGGACGTAAGGTTTTTGAGGGGAAGAAGGAGAAGAAGCGAGCTAGAAAGGATTTTAGTGATTCGGGGTCGAGCGATGAACTATTGATGCCGCCTAGGAGAAGCCTGGGGTCGGAGACAATAAGGGTCTGTAATGGGTTGAATGATTATAAGCGTGGCATTGAAGAAAGTGGTGTTGATCGGAAGAGGAACAAGGGGGGTGTTCTGAGACGAAATGAGGGTGGTTTCATTGGGAGGAATGGGGAGGATTTGAGTGAGCGAAAGAGGAACAGGTTGGATGTGTTTGACTTTAATGAATATGAAGTGGGTGATGGGGAGATGGTGAGGAGGAAACGGTTTGATGGAGGGAGTTTGGAGAAAGGGATGTTTTTTGAGACTATGATGGTGGGAAGAAATAGCACTGGGGAGGAATATGAGACAGGATCAAGTAGACACGGCATTGCTGGTAGGAGAAAAAGTGCTCATTTTGAGAGGGAAAGTGGGTTAAGTCGGGGAGATCGTAATGGCAGAGGAGTATCTAGACATCCGATATCATATAATAACTATGATTCTGATGAACCCATTAGAGTTCAGGGGAAAAATGGTGTTTTAAAGGTAATGTTGAACAAGAAGAAGAAGGTTGGTGGCTCTTTGAGAAGTTATGATCACTTGGAGGATGAAGAAAAAAGGAAGGGGTTAAGGATAGAAGGTACTGTCAAGAAGAATGTTCTGCCCCATCCTTCATTTTACTCTGAGCCCAAACGTGTTGAGAAATTTGGTGGATTTGCTGGGACAGAGAGGAAGCCAAGTAAATCAATGAAGTCATCATTATTGAAACATCATAAATTTAGCGACCAGGATATGGAAGACAGTGATACATCCCCGAAGTTGGGACGAACAACTATGGAAGTTCGTCATTCTGTGAAATCACCATCATCTATTAAGAAAAACAAAGGCCATGACCAGGATTCTGATGGAAGTGATTCATCATTGAAGCATGGACTGAAAAATGTGAAAGCTCGGAAATCCATGAAAGGGATGAGTAGTGGAGGTGTGAAAACGCCATCCAATCAGGTTCCACCAGTTAAAGTTAGAGAAGGGAAAGTTAAGCGTAGTACTGGTACAGAAAAGCAAAAGCTGCGGGAGCGTATAAGGGGTATGCTTCTGGATGCGGGTTGGACAATAGACTACAGGCCTAGAAGGAACAGAGACTACCTTGATGCGGTCTACATTAACCCTGGTGGAACAGCTTATTGGTCCATCATCAAGGCATATGATGCCCTTCTGAAGCAATTAAATGATGATGAAGACGAGGTAAAACCGAGAACTGATACGTCTCCATTTATGCCATTGTCAGATGAGGTGCTTAGCCAATTGACAAGGAAGACTCGCAAGAAGATTGAAAAAGAAATGAAAAAGAAGCAGAGAGAGGACAGTGAGAATGAGATTCTGAAAAGGTCTTCAAGTATAAAGCATGATGAGGAGAGCATGAATAGTGATAGCCATGAAGAGAAACTAAGCTCTTTCATAAAGCAGAGTAATAAGTCAATGAAAGGCAGAGTAAACGGTAACAGTTATGTCAGTTTAAATGCAAAAGTTCCAAGTTCGGTTCATAATTTGCATGATAACAATGAAGAGCCATCCTCTGGATCCGTCGCTCAAGGTAGGAAAAGTAGAAAACTTGGTAGGTGCACATTGTTGGTTCGAAATTCTAATCAGGGACTAAATACTGAGAGTGATGGTTTTGTTCCACATACTGGAAAACTGACACTGCTGGCCTGGCTAATTGACTCTGGAACTGTGCAACCAAGCCAAAAGGTGAGGTATATGAACCGTAGACGGACCAAAGTAATGCTAGAAGGCTGGATTACAAAAGATGGTATTCACTGTGGCTGCTGTAGTAAAATTCTCACTGTTTCAAAGTTTGAGATCCATGCTGGGAGTAAATTACGCCAGCCATTCCAAAACATATATCTTGATTCTGGCAATTCCCTCCTGGAGTGTCAGATTGATGCATGGAATAGACAGGACTCTATTGAGCGCATCAGTTTTCACTCTGTAGACATTGATGGTGATGACCCAAATGATGATACCTGTGGCCTCTGTGGGGATGGCGGGGACCTGATCTGCTGTGATGGCTGTCCATCAACGTTTCATCAGAGCTGCCTGGATATAAAGGTATGTATTTTTATCTTTATTTGTTGCTTTATGTTTATCGTCCGTTCATCCTAGCTGCGTGCTTGAATTAATTCTAGCTATGCTCTGTACTGATTCATAGAAGTTCAATATGTGAATATCTTAAAGTTTGTATCTTTCCTTTTTGTATCATTTGTTGTTCTCTTCTAACCTAAGTAGGTATTTGAATGAGATTTTTGCATATATAATCTCAATAACGTTAACAATCTTCTTATACTAAAAAAAAGACATACTGAAAATGCATGTGGATTCTTTGGTTATTGAGTAGATTAGTCTTCTGCAATGGAGATTAGAGACTACCATGAGTTTACTTCTCTAGTTGAACTGAAGTTGGAACTTTGTTTGAGATTCATATGCTTGCCCAACAACAGTGTACTTGGCCTAAGCATGGAATTGAGGTTACTGTTGAGGGTAATGACCTGCAAACCATGCAGTTTATTTTGTTTTTGGATCTCAAAAACTAAGTTTGAGATGCTTTTGGTTACAAGAATGTTGAGACTTTTTAGATGCTATGAAAATTGTTGGCCTGTGATGACTTGTGAAGCTTGTTATCACATATGAAGTGTTTAGATACGAGGAAACATTCTGAACATTTTCAGGTCCATTCTTCTTGGCTTGATAATGTTTCATAAAGGCAAGGACTCGAGTTAAATAGACCAACTTACTTTTAAGCTATCTTTTAGTTAAATAGTTGTGTTTTATTCCCAGGACATCCTTTAGGAACTCACTGTTTTGTTCCATTGCAGATGCTTCCCCCAGGTGACTGGCATTGCCCAAATTGTACTTGCAAATTTTGTGGGGTAGCCAGTGAGAATATTATTCAGGGAGATGAGTCGGCCTGTTCACTGCTACTTACGTGTGTGATGTGTGCAAAAACATGTATCTTCTATGTCTTTCCAATTTCATCTAATCGAATTCCTTTCCGTCCTTGTTATCTATATTCTGATTGAAAATGAAAAATTTCTCTTCCCCATAGATCACAAGTCATGCGTGGAGGAGATGGATGCCTTGTCTCTTGAGGCTGATAGTTTTTGTGGCAAGAAATGCCGAGAGGTATACTAGTTTTCTTTAGGATTCCATGAGTTTAATGCATCCAATTTTCTCTCTATTTTGTGGGATATTTAATTGACTATGATATATAAAGGTTTTTGGAAAGTAAATTACCCCTACATGTTTTCAATATTTGTGGTTCACTATTCATGTTTATGTGATAACTGCGATGACATTGCTTATTGGTAACTAACATTATAAATCTTTCAACTTTTAGTTCTCCTTTTTTCAACTTTCAGTTCTCCATAAATCATTTCTATTTTTAACTTCTGATATTCACACTCCATCATCATTAAATATACCTTGCTTGATTGAGTTCAACATTCTGTACAGTTATGGCGCTATCTGAGTTTAACTGGAATTTGTTATTGCGTCCTTCTGTCCCTTTGATTTGATTACCAAGTTATGAGTAAACGTGTTGACCTATACATTTCTGCTTTATAGCTCTTCGAGCAATTGCAGAGGTATCTCGGGGTCAAACATGAACTTGAAGCAGGATTTTCATGGTCTCTTATTCATAGAACAGATTCAGAATTGGATGAATCTCTGCCAGGACTTCCTCAGAGGGTAGAGTGCAATTCAAAGCTTGCTGTTGCTTTGTCTGTTATGGATGAATGTTTTTTGCCGATTGTGGACAGGAGGAGCGGAATCAATCTTATACACAATGTTCTTTATAACACTGGGTAAGTATTCAGCTATTTTGTGATTGCATACACATTTGTTAGAAATTGATCTGGACCTTTAGAATAGCATCAGTAACATGCATTATAGCCTTACAGGTGCTATTATAGATCAATCAAATGTGTTTAGGTCCTTACTGTGAACTTAGAACAATAAATTTTCTAAACATTGTTTTCAAGGGTTAGTATTGTTATATCTCCTATATAGGAAGTTAGCATTCTTATTACTCTGTAGGAATGTTAATGAGTACTATATTGGATGTTACTGATAACATGTATTTCTGTTCTATTATAAAAATACGGGCTGAAACCCAATTGGGGATTAGGCCATTCCACTTATTTCTTTTAATGTTTCATGCTTTGCAATTTGGTAATTGAGTTTAACAATGTTAAACTTATACGTTTTGTGCATCCATTCGTTCTTGAGATAGATTCGTGTACTCAATTTTCAATCTGTTCTTAAATGGAGTTATCTGGCTGTTGCCATGTTATACTTTTATGGATATGGTTACTGGAAAGAAATTTTTATTTCATTCCTTATTTTAAACCAAACTTTACTTCTTTTATATGCTTTCAACATAATTTCATTCCGAAGTTGTGGTCAGGTTTTGTTAATTTGATTTCCAAATTTCTGACTTGGTGCATTTTGTTGTATGAGTCCAATTTTTCTGCTATGTCTTCTATTAATGTTGATATTTTCATCTTTTCAGGTCAAACTTCAACAGGCTTAACTACTCTGGCTTCTATACCGCGATCTTAGAAAAGGGCGACGAAATAATTTCTGCGGCATCCATCAGGTATTGGATTTTTAGTCACTTATTTACTTTTAAACTGCAACAATTTGGCTGTTGAAAGAAACAGTTATTGAGCTTTAGTTAATAAATGGACTATATATGAAACTCTCAATATACGTCAATTTTTGTTGTTAATTATAAGCCTAGGGTTCCTTCAATACCTGGAAATGTAGTTCTTTCACATTGCAACGAGATAGAGTCACACAGAAGACTTGTACATCTTGAACCGTGTAAATTCTTTACTTGCATGAGTCCTTTTGGTTAACTTTGTGTTTTCTTTTCTTCTATCTACTAGATATGATCACCCCACCTACTTGCAGTGCAGTTAGAATTTTCCTAGTAGGTCCATTCTGGTGATTTTGATCTTTTCTGCCCATGATTTTCCAGGTTTCATGGCACCCGGTTGGCAGAAATGCCGTTTATTGGAACTCGCCATACATATAGGCGCCAAGGAATGTGCCGTCGACTTTTTTACGCCCTGGAAATGGTGAGGAATAGGAACTAAACATTTTTGCATGTGGAAGTTACTAATATGTAGGTCCAAAGTTATATCTGTTTCAAGTTGGATACTTTTTCTACTATATTATTGACACTTCCTCGTCTGGTTAGGCACTTTGCTCTATGAAAGTTGAGAAGTTGATCATCCCTGCAATTTCTGAGCTTACAAAAACTTGGACGGAAGTTTTTGGTTTCACTACTCTGGATGAGTCTCTTAAGCACGAGTTGAAGTCTATTAATATGCTGGTGTTCCCTGGTATAGATATGTTGCACAAGCAGCTTTTGGGGCAAGAAAAATTTGCCAGAAACTTAAAGACTAGCAAAGGTTTTAATCCAATGCGTTTTGTTGGCTTTGAATTTGACTTTAATTTTGCACTTATTCTTTAATTTTTTTTAATAAACTTGACGATTTTTCAGCTGTTGTAAGAAATGTGGAATATGATGGCAATACACATTGTGCACGTATATCCTTTAAATATTTCTAATTGAATTTACAATTTTTTCACCAGGTGTAAGAAAAGTAGAATCTGATGGCAGTAAACATTGTGTTCCAGAGGTGGCAAGTAAATCTGATATTGGCTCCTCCAGTGGACCTGAACTCAAGTGTAGTAATGGTGGTTCAGAGCGTGACAGTGAGACAGATGATGTAGCAACTGCTAATTCTGATTCCCAATGTCGAGATAATCCCTCAAATGATGCCTCTATGATGAGTAAATTTTTAGATGCATCTCATGGAGTTAGAAGCTCAGTGTCACTTGAAGATGATAAAGGCTCAGATATTGAATCAAGTGTTAAGCTAGATGAATCTTCACTAGACATGAAAAAATTGCCTGACCCTGATGGAAGTAATGGCACACAAGGAATGACTAACAAGACAGGTGCTGAATCTACCGGTCTAAACAATACTGAATCTTGTTTTCAAGGTGATGCGACTACTGTAAATACTGAATCACATTCTGGAGCACTTTCTTTAGGCGGTAGCTTGTTAATGAATAACATCTTAGATGCTTCTCGTGAACTTAAAAAGCCAGTTGCACCTGATGGTATGAGATGTGCTAGTATTGAATCCCATGATGGATTATCTGAGTGCGACAATGATAAATCTCAGGCTGGAAAAAATCAATCTGATGGTGACAAAGATGAAATTTCAACTGTTGATACTCAATCAAAGGATAACTTTTCCAGATTATGTTGCAAGGATGCAAGTCATAATGCAGAAGAGGTGGAAGCTGAGGCTGCATTGGATTTGGCTGATGCAAATAATGGTAATGCTTGTACATTTAGTGATTGTAGAAAAACAGATAGGGAAATTGTGGATGTTGTTTGTGCTCAACCGCTGCCTTCTGCAGAGGATCCTCTTGCACAATCTCCTGCATATGAGATTCGAAATTCCAATTTCCTTTGATGCTCAGTGAATTTGAAACTATGCTCAGTGCTGTTTAAACCTCAGGCAAATTATAAGTTGTTCGTGCGAAAGGGTATTAGATTAACTGAAGCAATCAATGCTCGACACGACCACTGGACTGGGATTTCCAAGTCTACATGATTGCAGCACTATCCATCTTGGATAGCAGCATGATTGACACTGGTGCAAAATTTATGATTTTCATGGTTATTAGGGTAAGGAGTTTAAAAGTGGGTTCTCTATGGAGATAATTTGAGGCCAAACGAGAATCAAGTCAGGGAAGCTGCTGTTGCGTGGCCTATTTTTCTGGAGGTTGTTGCAAGACGTTTGTCAGACTTTCTCCATCCATTCAGCATGTACATATCCGACTCTACGGAAATTTAACTTCATATATATAGTTTCTGCAAGTCCAGAAAGTCTGTACTCTTCCAATTTTTAGGTGGCAACACCTCTTTATTCTACGATGTCAGTTGCTGAACATGGTTGACAAATTTTGAACTGAAATTTCAAATAACAATTCTTGGTTTTTTGTTGTTGCACTTGCTCATGTGATATGATTTAACTTAAATTCCCTGTTACTCAGCGGTTTCAAGTTTTGGAGAAAAAACTCTGTTCTCTCTTGTAGGATTATAAATTACTATGGTCGTACGGTGATGTGATTAAACTATGAGTTTCCTACAATTAGGTGCTCCTGGTCTCAATGTCTCTGGAGGTTAGTTGGTCGTGGCAGGCACGTTCATGAAACGTGGAAGCCTGTATGTGTGAAAGACAATTGGCTAGACAAAGTTTGATAAGGTAGGTTTGTGTGTTCTTATCCCTCGGGATTGGATTCTGCAAGTACATAAAAACTGTTGGATTCTCAAGATGGCAGGAGCACTGGATAAGTACACAGGTCTAATTCCTTACCTTTATGATGTTGTTCGTCGAGTTAAGCGCAGGTCAGGCTTTCGAAGGCTTGACGTAGAAACGGATGGTATGTTTGATCAACCAAGGGTTCGAGTTATGGGGAATGTTCTCTTCAGCAACTGGAGGATCTAAAACTATGATCACTTGCAACAACTACTTTTGTTTGTTGTCTTGTCATAAAAGCGTGAATTTGTATTACTATCCTCTGTTGTATTTGCCTTGGATTTTGGATATATGTAATAGTTCGTAAATTATGCTTTCTAATCTTAATAAAAGAATTATCAAGTTTTATTTAAATGATATTTTCAAATTTTAATATAATTTCGTTTTGATCAATAATTGAAGTGATTTGTTTAGTTTTTATTAATTTTTAATGTTAATATATTTCTATTTTTATTACTAATAATAATTACACTAGATAAAATTTAATCGCACTATTAAATAATTAAAAAATATATTTAATTTATTTTAAATTAAATTATGAAAAAAATAAATATAGTAAAAAATCACTTTTATGATTTTCATAAATGTTGAAAATTTAAAAAACTAAAAATTTAAGTAAATAAAAAAATTTCAATTAAAAACTAAAATAATGAAACAAACAAACCTAAAAGAATAATCAAATTAGGATAATATAAAACAGCAATTATTCATTTAATGCAGTGGCTCTTGTAAATGAAACGGCGGCGTTTTGCTGTTTTGAATTCTTACCTCGGCATCAAAATAAAATTAGTATTCGTCAATCGGTTAAGTTTAAGCAAGCAAATGGAGTTTGCAGCCGCCACACGTGCGTCGTCATCGCCACCGTTCAGGCTCTCTCCCTCTGGACCCTTACACGTACCCGCCCTGAATTCTATCCGCTTCCCAGTCTCCTCTTCGCCTACCATCAAAATGGACTGTCAAGCCCCTCGCGCTGTTCCAATCCAAGACAACGGCCTCTCGGCGCCCGCGGCCATCTCCGGTAACATTTTCTCCTCTGCTTAACCTTAATTTTTGGAGACGATGCAATAACTGTAATTGATTTTGTTTAGGTGGGATTCGAGTTGGAGAAGTGAAGAGAGTGACGAAGGAGACAAATGTGTCGGTTAAGATTAACTTGGACGGGACTGGAGTTGCTGATTCTAGTACTGGGATTCCGTTTCTCGACCACATGTTAGATGTTAGTTAACTATCTTACAGAATACTACCCTAAAAATCAAAACTTTGCGTTTCAATTTTGATTATTGATTGGTATTTTTCTATGGCTGGTTTGTCTAAATCTTGTAGCAACTTGCTTCGCATGGTCTGTTTGATGTGCATGTAAAGGCCACAGGTGATGTTCACATAGATGATCACCATACCAATGAAGATGTTGCTCTTGCTATTGGAACAGTTAGTCTACCGACTCTTTTCTTGCTCATTTCTATTTCTCTATCTCTTTTTGGTTTGATAATAAATTTTTGTTTGCTCTGTCTATTAGGCCTTATTGCAGGCGCTTGGCGATAGGAAAGGGATTAATAGGTTTGGTGACTTCTCGGCTCCTCTTGATGAGGCATTGGTTCATGTTGTATTGGTATGTTTTATGCTTTAATTTCCTACAAAATTAAGATTAAAAGTTCTCTTTTTTAAGATTCTTGTAGATAATTCAATATAATGATTCATTGTCCGCTGCTGAATCTTTCCATAGACTCGTTTGATGGCTGCTCAAGTTGGCAATTTCTGGCAAGTTTATTAGGTTTTATTAGGTGCCAGCATTGACTCTCCAAAACCCTGATTGAATCAGTTTTTGTTGTCAGGATAGTGACTACGCTGATATCTAAGTTTTGGTTCTGATGGGGAATGCATTAAGGTGTCTGAGATAAAAAAATCCCACTTGCCATGGAAGTTGAACCGACCTGCTATTTTCTGAAAATGGATTTGTATATAACCGAACTGTTTTCTGCACTTCAGCTAATGAACTTTTTCCTATTTCATAATGTCACTAAACTTTCTTCTGTAAAGTTATGCTGTGCTTTAACTAACTGATTTTTTCATTTCAGGATTTGTCTGGCCGGCCTCATTTAAGCTGTGATTTGCAAATTCCTACTGAGAGAGTTGGAACATATGACACTCAGGTGCTTACTTATCACTATCTTCATTTGCTACTTTAGTATTCATCAGTCAAATCTTTCCTATGGAGAGTAACGTATGGCAATCAAGTCCTTACTTACAAATATTTTCATTTATTACTTAACTAAAAAATGAAATATAAATCGACTTTTCTAAGGAGAATAAAATGCTATGGATCATGAGTGATGAACTTGTAACTGGATCAAAAAATTTTGAGTATTGCCTTCCCACATGATAAGCCAAAGAAACCAAGCATGATTTGCTTGGATAGTTACGTGAAAGGCAGTAAAGGCAACATGGAGATTATGGTTCAAACGTCATTATTGTATCGCTAGTTTGCTTAAGAATAGGAGTAGTAGTTATTTTAAGTAGTCTTGCAGTTGTGATCCAATCTCTTAGAGATGTGACCCACGAAGTAGGAAAGTAGTTGAGTTCTTGTGTATTTAAATCTCCGTTCAGTCATCAATGAAGGGTAAGCTATTTTCAATCAAAACTTTCGTGTTTTATTCTCACCATAAGTAGAATATTATTCTTGGCTCTGACTGGGACCTAACATTGGTATCAAAGCTATGGCTACCAACAAAGAACGCATTGAATTTTTGGAGGCTAGTCTTGTTGGACTCCAAAATGACTTCACTCAGATGGAAGGAGGATTGAACGACAAACTTAAACAATTAGAAGAAGCCATTAGCAATATGTCTGCTTTACTGGTTTCCAGTCGAGTACCTTCTAATCCTTCTCTTTCTGACCCTACCAAACATACACCAATTCATCCCACAATCAACCAATCTACAGAGGACACATCACAAGCTCAAACAGAAGGAGGTCGACAACTTTTCTTCTCAAAACTGGCAAAATTAGAATTTCCACGATTTTCTGGAGGCGATCCAACTGAATGGTTTGCCAAAGTCGATCAGTTCTTCGAATAACAAAGCACCATGGAATCACAAAAGATACCACTAGCTTCTTTCCATTTGGAATGAGAGGCTAACCAATGGTGGCAGTGGTTGCGACGCTCTAGCCAGGAAGAACAACAGAAGCTAACATGGAAGCTGTTTCAAGAAGAGCTTTGGGCTCGGTTTGGTCCTACCGATTGCGAGGACTTTGATGAATCCTTGTCCAGAATAAGACAAACAGATTCATTACGGGAGTATCAAAAGAAGTTTGAGAGGTTAGGTAATAGAGTGCAAGGATGGACACAAAAAGCTTTGATGGGCACATTCATGGGGGGCCTGAAGCCTGACATTGCTGATGACATTAGGATGTTCAAACCAAAATCTCTAAAAGATGCCATTAGCCTTGCTCGGCGTGATGAGCAGTTGAATCATCAACACCAACTTCCACACCCTGTCAGTCGATTCACGGCAGAATCATTATCTTCAACAAAGTTCAAACCCACATCACCTATGAAGCGACTTACTTGGGATGAAATGCAGAAGCGAAGGACCCAGGGATTGTGTTTTAATTGCGATGAGAAATTTACCCCAGGACATCATTGCAAGGG
>JAOTAX010104132.1:0-27046 GCA_025629825.1 Erythroxylum guanchezii | reverse complement strand
ACACATGAATTTCAACATAACAATTACGAATTATATCGAAATTCTAGCAATGGGTTTGAAATTAACAATTCAATGAATGCATTAAAATCATCAATCACAAAACCCAGTAGGTTCATACACAAATAACCAAATAATTACGAAAATCCGATTATCCATACACAAAACCTAAATCAATTAAAATAGGATAACACAATCAATTCCTAATGAGAGAAAGAAACAACAAAATAATTAAAAATACTTAACCCGGATCGTCAGCGTCTATTTTACCTCTGAACTTGTGTCGGAACGTTTAGCCCTTCATAAGTGTTTTCAGATAAAAATGCTTCAGCCCATTCTTTATCCCCAACCAAAATTCCCCTTGATCTTTCACTATTTACTGTAGCTTAAATCCTTCTCCATTGCTCTTGATAAAAATGTGATAAAAATGTGGTCTCAAATAGAAATTCAACGCATAATTAGGATGTACATGTCATGAAGGTCACACATTATCAAAAAGCAATGAGACTGATATGGATGTGTCAGTCAAATGAGGCTCAAAATCTCACCGGCTTTGTCTACCATTAGTCACTACTCTTCTAAATATAATGCATATCAACCAATCACAAGAGAAAAAGTACATGTTAAAGTTGCTATGAAATTTTCTAGTCAATTCAAAAACACACATGCATATTAAAACTTAAAAGCAAACAAAAGCAAGTAAAACAAACAAATTCAAAAACACACATGCATAAAAAAAGTAATGCGGAAATGTAAAGGAAAAGAAGTTTACTTCCCTTAAGTTACGTCCCAAGAAACGCCTTTGTTTAGGGTCGCTGGCTCGACTCCTTTTTCTCCTCACGTGACAAAATTATGATCTTCATGTATCACATGCAGCTCCTCTACGTGAGGTAGTTCCGAATAGGGCCTTAGTTGATCATCATCCTTCTTTAGCGCCTTTCCTATCCCCACCTTCTCAGTCTCGACTGAGTCCATACATTCCGAAAATATTTCGAACATCTCTTCACCTTTTTCTTCTTCATTAATTCATCCAATCTATTATGTAAAGGTAAAGAATTAGTTTCAAAAATAATTATAAACTCAATACTTACCTCCGAGGTAAAAGATATGTCCTTTGCGACTTCGAGCTCGTTCTCAACTTCTTCGGCACAAACAATTCGTTGAGGATTGACCTCAAAATTCTCAAGCTCCTCATCACTTTGCAAATTTTCCTCACAGACTTCAATTGGGTACACCTCGGGTTGATACGGCTGCTCCTCTTTGCTTTACGCTTCTAGGCGATCGAGGCTTGTTGCCATCTGACCCATTAGGTGTTCTATCCTCTCATAGCTTGGTTTTATTTCCTGTTGGCTTTGTTTTGTCTCTTATCAAAATTCTTTCATCTCCTGCTGCATATCCTGTAGGAATTGTAAATTGTTAGCAGCCATAGTATTAACTAGTTCTTCTAAAGATGCAAGTGAATTATGTTGGCTCTCCGGATCTTGGGTGCTATAACATATGTCTTTTGGAAATTGCCCTCCATCCCTATGAAATTGTAGAGTATTCTCCTGAAATTTTTGTACCATATTACTCAACTCTTCCAGAGATGTACCAGAGTCATAATAGGAAGCTTCTGGTCTGTACGAGAATTGTTGTGCGTCCTATAAACTATCATAGAAGTAATTCTGATGATTATTCCATCCATAATAAAAGTTAGGTTGATCAGTCCAAACATTGTTATAGGAATGAGAATATGAATTATAAAAGAAATCACTTCCGCCCATATCATTTTGTTTTAAACACGAAATTAAAAATGAAAAGATCACAAAATAACAGAAAAGAAATCAATCACGAACAAATATATACAAAACAACAATTAAATTACAAACAAAAATTAAAACATCGCACTCCCCGGCAACGGCGCCAAAATTTGACCGCGCGTCGTTACGCTAGTCAAAATTAAATTAACTAGACTACTACTGTAGCAGTGACGAGTCTAGGTCGATCCCACAGAGAGTGTGTGTAAAGTTTATGAAATGAAATTAACTGGTGTTTACACTTAATGTGGGTTTTGTATTTTTGGAATGAGAAAAATAAAAATAAAACTAACTAATAAAAACAAATTAAAGAAAACATGCAAAAATGATAACTGCGGGGAATTCCGTAGGGACCCGGTTCTTCGGTTCAATCTCGGCCTACACCCTGACTAAGCATATTTTATTAATTTGTTGTTCTTTAACCCCTCCTAGAAATTATTAGTCGTGGGTTAAAAATTAACCCGAGTTTTCCCTTACGTTTTGTTTAATTAAGATACGATCATTAATTAAACCTAACCACTTAACAACCTAGGATACGATCTCTACATTTAATTAGGCAGTAGCATTACGAATAAGGAAAATCGATTAATCAAGGCAACAACCACATACGATACGTCATTTAACGTAGGTCATGTTATCCCTAATGATTCCGAATCAGTACTCGCTACATATGAATTTCAACATAACAATTATGAATTATATCAAAATTCTAGCAATGGGTCTAAAATTAACAATTCAATGAACGCATTAAAATCATCAATCACAAAACCCAATAGGTTCATACACAAATAACCGAATAATTACGAAAATCCGATTATCCATCCACAAAAACCCAAATCAATTAAATAGGATAACACAATCAATTCCTAATGAGAGAAAGAAACAACAAAATAATTAAAAATATTTAACCCGGATTGTCGACATCGATTTTATCTGCATGCTCAGCGCCTGTTACATTGTTGCCAACCTAGCGCTACTGTCCTTTTAATTTGCGTGCTCCCCCTTTTTATTCTTTTGTCTACTCTATTAATTCCTGTCACTTACATTCATTGTCTCCTCTAAATCCCTGTGTGCTACTTACGCTTTTTTGTTATGCCCTTGCGTGTCTGTTCCTTTGCGCCTCTCCATGCGGCCTTGTGTTGTAGCGTTTTGAAGTGAAGCGATGCGTCCCTCTTGGCTGTAGCGTCGTCGTTCCTCTTCATTTAATTTGCTTTATTTCTTCTGTCTATTTAATTTCATGTATATTCCCTTTTAGCTCATTTAATTTGCTCTCTTGCTTTTTCCCTTGTGCATTGCCTCTTGCTACGTGTTGCCTTCTGCTTTGTTGCTGGTCTGCGTGAAGCTCCCCTGTAGCGTCCCTTCTTGCGTGAGTTTTCCTGCTCCTATAGCTATTTGATTAGATAATTAAAGCCTTTAAATCATCTCTGCCGTGTCTTGCTTGCGTGTTGATGTGTCTGTAAAATCCTAATTGCTTTTAAGAATTTTGTCTTTTTGGTCTTAAATATATATCAGCATATCCAACCTAGCAAAAAAAATACAAATTGAATAATAGTTAAGCATTTATCTTAAAAATAGGATTGAAATCACTTAGAAATACATAAGAAAATATAAGATAATCCAATCCTATCAGTATCCATTGGATACTGGGCTCATTGATAATTGTCCCATATAGGGCTCATTCAACGTTGAGCCTGAAGCTCTGAATCACTTTTGAGCTTGAGGCTCATTTTCAGTCATTGAGCTTTAAGCTCTAATCATTGGCAACTCTGGTCATAACTGCCATTAAATTTCATGCATTCATGTAATGAAATGCATCACTCACAATTGTATATCCCATTCCATCACTTTCTCATATCATCGAACCTTAGTCTGGCATTTCACATTGAAGTGGAGAATTCACACTTTCATTCATATACAAATACAAATACAAATACACATTCCAGGCATAATTAACAATCACATTAACATACAATTAGCACTTCAATATCTCATTCATATATCACGATCATCGGACCTTCATTGTCCGGAGTTCAATAATCAAAACACATTCATAATTATTCATGATCACTAAATTCATAACATAAACAAACAATCAATAAAATAAGACCATCTAGGTCTACTCTCCTTATGTTCCAAAATAGCAGTTGCTTCCAAATTCTAGATTCACCTGTATGCAGATGTTTAACCTTGATTCTTCACCAAATGAAGAGATCTTTAGCTCAGATGAAAGCTCTTTTCTTCCTCTTCCTTTTTCTCTTCTTGATCAACTTCAAAATATCTCTTGAAGGCTAAGGAAATTAAAACCCTAGCTTGTTTTCTCTCCTTTCTCTGTTTCATTCTTTTTCGTGTTTTCTCTCTCTTGCCTCTTTTCTCATCCCCTTATTCACATTTTTCTTCTCCATTTATAAGCAAGACAACACTTCTTCTTCCAATTATGCCCTTAATGATTGAGAATTGTCCCATTTGCCCTTCCATTTATGTCTTATGTCTTTTATACTTAAGTGTCTTGCCAATAGTACCCTTGAACAATCTAACATAACACTTTCTTCCAAAAAGTGCTCCCTGTTGTCTTAAGTTTCTAAAGCCTCCAAAATCATTTGATTTGGTTTAGTGATTCAAAAGACATACTTCAAACATGTTTGGTCTGCTCTTGTCCATAACAGTATTCTATGCACAACTCCCATCTAAAATTTAAACATCTTAGGGACTGAAGTAGGTTCCAATTTCTTCATACCATTTGTAGCTCCATATCTCTAGTTTATCACAAATCAGAAATCATCTCATTTGGATCTGGAGCTCTATAAATCATCAAAATACTGAAGTATGTTCAGTGGAATAACACCAGTTCATATTACTTAAGAACACACTCACTGTACCCGTCGCATGCTTTTCACATAATCTTTCTCTTTTCATTTCAAATAGCTACGATTTTTGTTGGAGCTTTAGAGCAATGTATTACGAGTCTAATGGTTCAAGAAGCAAGTCATTTGGAGGTCTAGTGAAGAAGTTATGGTCAAAAGAAGCAACCATGTTTATGACCTCAATCAAATTGCACCTATTTTGGTGCGATTTCCATAACTTTCACAAACATTACTGGATTGATCTCGTTTTTAGGCTATTGGAATGATGGCTTCGAGATCTAAAACTTTCATGCAGACTTTGAAGACAAGTTCTATCTTTTGAGGGATCAAAAATGGAACGGAAGACAGAAGATGAACAGTAACTAAAACGAAGTGAATGAACAATAGCTTCGCCTTAGATGAACAATAACTAAGTCGAAGTGAATGAACAATAGCATCGTCTTAGATGAATAGTAACTAAGACGAAGTTAATGAACAGTAGCATCGCCTTAGATGAACAGTAACTGAGACGAAGTGAATGAACAGTAGCTTCATCTTAGATGAACAGCAACTGAGACGAAGTGAATGAACAGTAGCTTTATCTTAGATGAACAGTAACTAAGACGAAGTGAATGAACAGTAGCTTCATCTTAGATGAACAGTAACTAAGATGAAGTGAATGAACAGTAGTTTTGTCTTAGATGAACAGTAACTAAGATGAAGTAAATGAACAGTAACTAAGCCGAAGCTTCTTCCTTCTTTCATTTGCATCGTCTTACTTTTGCTTCATCTTACTTCTGCTTTGTCTTACTTTGCTTCATCTTACTTTCACTTCGTGTTACTTTTGCTTCATCTTACTTTTGCATTGTCTTACTTTCGCTTTATCTTACTTTGCTTCGTCTTACTTTTCAAAAGTTTTGAATCACTCACTATACTCTTCAGAACATCTCCACTTATAAAGATCATAACTTTTGACTCAAATGTCCAAACTTTCCATACTATATACCATTGGAAAGATAAAAGAAAGATCTACAATTTTCAAGAGGAAACTTTGCCAAAATCTCTCTAGATCAATCTCAAATTTTCCCTAAAGTACAAAGACGAATTTTACATTCATCCACCCATTATACTACACCCAGTTCTCAACTTCATGAAATTTTGAGGTGCTTAGAGACAGAATTGAAATTTGATGTCTTCATAAGAAATGTAGCCATATGTTCTAGTTTAATCCAAATCAAGAATCATCTCTTTTGGATAACTAGAGAAAAAGTTATGGCTAACAGACCGAAACACACTCAGTGAACATTTTCCAGATCAACTACCACTTTTATTTCCAAACCTTTCCTTATTACAACTCATACCAAGACCACTCTTTCAACTATCTCTACTTCTTATTTTCAAAAAAATCACATTTAAAAACAATCATACCTGGAAGTTGTCAATGAATGCATGTACCACTTTTTTTTAATGTGCAACAATCAATATTTATGTGCATATATGCTAACATGATGCATGAGCAAGAAAATGCATTTCCTTAATCTCTTTCTGAGCTCCCATGTACTGAAATTATGGGTCCTAACCCTTAAGATGGGGACGGAATGTTACAATTCTCTCCCTTAATAAATTTTGTCCCTAAAATTCTCATCTGATTGTTCATTACGGTAGAGATATTATTTCCTCAAATGCTTCTCCATTTCCCATATACTTCACCACTCAAATACTCTCTTCCAAATGACCACAGCTGATAACTCAATAGGTCCTTCAATCACTGATTCAGCTATCACACTATCTTGATTATTTCATCGGTATATTTCAGTTTACTCACTAACTTTTACTTCGTATGCTGTCAATCTATCTTTGTCGATCATCAGAACCTATTCACATATCACATATTATGAATCTAATACCTCTTTCACCGGTGACACTAACTCATAATAATTTTCATACTTACCAATTCATAATAGCTTAACTTATCCTTTCTTCGAATCTGAGCACACCTTGCCAAGGTGGTACTTACAAAAACACTTCATCTCTTCTTTGACAATTCACTTCTCTTTAGTGTCAATACATTCAACTCTTATGTCCATTTCACTATATTCTATCTATCCGGTGTTGATCCACTTGACCCATTTATCTTTCGTAAGTCACTTTACTCTTATTTCAGATTCCTCTCACTCATCACCAGTACCTCAAACCAATTTTGGTCTTTGACCATTTTAAAGCACTTTTCATTTTAATGTAAGGGTGAACAACCCCTTACTGTCTTACAATGCCTCATAGAATATTTTAATAATGTCACTATGATAACAATTGTTATGCCTGAAATCACTTTTAATTATACTTCAATCTCATCTTCCTATGAACTCAAAAATATAAGCTTTAAGAACATCCCCAATAGTTAGAACTATTGGTAAATCTAACATGTAATCACTCAGTCCTACATTCTTAGCCCTCCATTGCCCCTTTTGATAATTTCCTAAGGATGTATATCATAGGTTGTTATTGCACTTCTCTAACAATCTCTTTACTCAATTATCCTTTTCGGGTACACATACTTCTTATTTCAACCTCCAAACATCATTCTTCCAATTCTACTCGAAAGTTCAGATTCATTTTCAATTCTTCTATGGGATTCACAATTCTGAATCCTTAGCTTTAAGGCTTTCTTACTTCTTTCCAGTAAACATTCCAAAAATGACTCTGTACATCTAATGTCTCCAACACCTCAAAATAATTACTATCATAGCACTTCTAAACTATGTATCAAAAGCAACTCATAAGACTTTACTTGTCTCATTTATACCAAAAACCAATTTATACTATTACAACAAATTGTATCTTAATCTCTAATATGAAACTTCATTATGTACTAAATAATCTCCAAATCCAATTGATATTATTGTCATTAGTGCCATATTCCTCAAATATTCAAAATGTCCCTTTTTACTTTTCAAACACACTCAAAATACCATCAGTGATCATAGTCACTAATTAATACAATTTTGCTTGGATCACTTAAATATTCAATATCATATTGCTATTGGGGTATTATTAACTCCAACCAATATCACTCAATTTTTTCCTTGTTTCCATAATTAATTCTTGCAATTTCTTAAGTGACTAATTCCTCAATTAAAGTAATATTATCTCATGTCATTTTTAGTCTCACACTTGACTTTTCAAATGCCTATTCAATCGTACTAGTTCCTCCACACATTTTCAATTTATTTGAATACTTCACTTTGCATGTTGGTATCACTTCCTCAGATTCAGTTTGGATCTCCCAAACATATTTACATCGAATATAATGTGGACCTATATTCTCCTCACATTTGCAATAGCGTCACCTTGAATTTAAAATCCATTCACGTAGTTGGATAATTTACATCAAGCAAAATGCATACACTCTCAGTAACATATTCCACTTCTTATGCCTAAGTCTTCGCTTAGGATATGACTCCATTATCCACTTTTGATTTAATACGTATTCCTTGCCGATTTGTTTCTTCAATGACCACTCTTAAACTGAATCATCTGATCAACTTAACCCAATTTAGGGAAATTCTTCTTTAAAAATAAGATTTCTTGTTACAATCATTGATATTGTTCATGAAATCCTTGTCAATCAGCTATTTTCCATAATTACTTATCAGTCATTCTTAGTACCTCCAAAAGATCAATTTCAATTATTCATCATATGTCAATAAGATAAATTTATGCCATAGCTTGCATGATCGGATAATCCTTTGTAATGAGGCTCAGTGAGATACTAAACAATTTCATTTACTCTAATACCATGGTGTATATCACCAAAATCATTACATCTTATCTAGAGATGTATTTATATCAATTTACCAATTGGTAGCATATGCTAAGGATACTTTAATCCCATTCAATTTGGGATAACTCTTCTCCTTTTATGCTAGTCCTCGATCGTGGGAAGTATGCCATAATTGTGTCCTTCTTCTTTTTCTTCAAATTTATCACATTTGATAACATCAGTAACAATCTCAATTCCTTCCCAATTGATCACTGCAAGTACACTCACATCTTACTCTAACCCATCTTAAACTTTGAACTATAGGAACTATTATTGTAACTTATTCAATAAGTCACCGATTACTTTCTATATCATCCTCACGCATATTATTTACATAAGCTCAATAGTTCCACTTGTCATGGTGATCCCACTATTAGATGTGCACTCACAAAGGCAAATCACTTAAACTCAACAACTTTTTCATATATCGCTATCATCATCTCATCTTCCAATTGTTTATTTCATCTCACACATAAATATACTTAATCAATTTATAATTCTAGGGGCATAACCCATAGGAAGCTTAAATCTCCATTCCACAGATATATTCTCATACTAAATCATAAACTCTTATATCAATAATTACACAATCATTCTAAGTCCAACTCAACCTTTCAAGGTCATATAAACTTGGCTTATACACTTTAATCTCAACATTTCTACTTATATCGTTGTTGTTGTTTTTCAAACAATCCATAACAGTGTATTCACATTTATATCACCTTTGAGGACATATCTCCCCAACGCAATATAGATTTAATATTCAATAATACATCCACTAATACAATTACATTGAATCCTTACTTGTTATATCCATCCATATACTATTTCTTTTCCCATATATACTATATATCCTTACCGAAACCAAAATTTCCGATACATAATCATTATGAATTTTTAGTCTCAATTTTCTCCTTAAATCCCCTTGTACTAAATTACAAACTCTTATCACAATACCCGCATAACCATTTTGGTTCCAATTTCATCCTTTTCTGATCATAACAATTTTATGATTTCATTTCATTCTGCTTGTACACTTTAGTCTCCTTTTTACTTATATTCTCATTTTCTTCAATGAATCCACAGTAATATACTATTCACACTTATATCACCTTCAAGGGTACATATCCCCATTGTGATGAACCTTTATCTATCATACAAAACCAGATACTATTTCTCATTTCCAGAATGTCCATAAACCTTTATTTTTTCATATTCTGTCAAATCATCAATTTTCTCAATGCTTTTAACTGCTCAGACTCTTAAGGAAATGCTCATGCATGTGACTCATACTGGGGATCAGTTGCCGCAGTCTTCTATGACATAACGAATATGCATATGCATATAACTTGACACATATTTCAGAATGCCCATATAAGATAGTACTTCTGGGCTCTGATACCACATAATTGTAGCACCCTACTCCCACAAGACTCGAACTCGACATCGATGGTGATATTTGAGTCCATGCCCTGCGAGGGTGGCATGCTAGAGTACTCAAACCTTCAAAAGTCAGTATACATTTTTTTTGAAATCAATAACATATTGTGCAGAAATCAATATTCAAATTGGGCCCACAATCATTCACAAACATTTTCAATTATCACAAAACCATCAACAAAATTTTCAATAGCCATTTGGGCCCTTTCACAATTTCAAAACACTCAAGTCATTTTGAAATACAAATTTGTATAGCGAGTTGCGAAAGATACAATTCAATACAAAAATAGAGCAATGCAATGCAGACATAAACTGATCCCGACCTCTATCCTTCACTTGAATGCGGTAAGTATACTCTTGTTGGACTAATGGAGTATTCTTCTGATCCTGAAAAATATTTATATATTTTGGGTGAGTTTTGCAAACTTAATGAGTGACCATCATCGATGGCTCACCCAATCACATAATACATAATTCACACATCTCACTTTATTTCACATTTCACATTATTTCACATTCAATACACTTAATCATTCATAGTATGCATATGCAATGCACATGAGACTCACTTTCCATTTATTACTTTGTTGTGATCGAGTGCCTAAACTATCACGTATCCAATGGATACCGGGCTCATTGATAACTGTCCCATATAGGGCTCATTAAACGTTGAGCCTGGGGCTCTGAATCACTTTTGAGCTCGAGGCTCATTTTTACTCGTTGAGCTTTAAGCTCTAATCGTTGGCTACTCTGATTACAACTGCCATTATATTTCATGCATTTATGTAATGGAATGCATCACTCACAATTGCATATCCCATTCCATCACTTTCTCATATCATCGGACCTTAGTCCGGTATTCCACATTGAAGTGGAGAATTCACACTTTCATTCATATACAAATACAAATACACATTCCTGACATATTTAACAATCACATTCATAGACAATTAGGACTTCAATATCTCATTCATATATCACAATCATCGGACCTTCATTGTTTGTAATTCAATAATCAAAACACATTCATAATTATTCATGATCACTCAATTCATAACATAAATAAACAAACAATAAAGTAAGACCATCTAGGTCTACTCACAGTATGCCCCAAAATAGCAGTTGCTCCTAAATTGTGGATTTGCCTGTATGCAGATGTTTAACCTTGATTCTTCACCAAATGAAGAGATCTTTGGCTCAGATGGAAGCTCTTTTCTTCCTCTTCCTTTTTCTCTTCTTGCTCAACTTCAAAATATCTCTTTAAGGTAAAGGAAATTAAAACCCTAGCTTGTTTTCTCTCCTTTCTCTCTTTCATTCTTTTTCATGTTTTCTCTCTCTTATCTCTTTTCTCATCCACACATTTTGCTTCTCTCGAATCTTCTCATTCACATTTTTATTCTCCATTTACAAGCAAGACAACACTTCTTCTTACAATTATGCCCTTAATGATTGAGAATTGTCCCATTTGCCCTTCCATTTATACCTTATGTCTTTTATACTTAAGTGTCATGCCAATAGTACCCTTGAACAATCTAACATAACACTTTCTTCCAGAAAATGGTCCCCGTTGTCTTAAGTTTCTAATGCCTCCAAAATCATTCAATTTGGTTTAGTGATTCAAAAGATATACTTCAAACATATTTGGTCTGCTCTTGTCCATAACAGTATTCTATGTACAAATCCCATCTGAAATTTGAACATCTTAAGGACTGAGTTAGATTCCAATTTCTTCATACCATTTGTATCTCCATGTCTCTAGTTTACCACAAATCAGAAATCATCTCATTTGGATCAGTACAGCTCCAGAAATCATCAAAATACTGAAGTATGTTCAGTGGAATAACACTAGTTCATATTACTTAAGAACACACTCACTATACTCGTCCCATACTTTTCACTCAATCTTTCTCTCTTCATTTCAAATAGCTACAATTTTTAGTGGAGATGTAGAGCAATGTATTGTGAGTCCAATGGTTCAAGAATCAAGTCATTTGGAGGTCTAGTGAAGAAGTTATGGTCAAAAGAAGCAACCATGTTTATGACCTCAATCAAATTGAACCTATTTTGGCGTGATTTCCATAACTTTCACAAACAATGTCAGATTAATCTCGTTTTTAGTCTATTGGAACGAGGACTTCGATATCTACAACTTTCATGAAGACTTCGAAGACAAGATCTATCTTTTGAAGGATCAAAAATGGAGTAGAAGACAGAAGATGAATAATAACTAAGACGAAGTGAATGAACAGTAGCTTCGTCTTAGATGAATAGTAACTAAGACGAAGTGAATGAACAGTAGCTTCGTCTTAGATGAATAGTAACTAAGACGAAATGAATGAACATTTGCTTCATCTTAGATGAACGGTAACTGAGATGAAGTGAATGAACAGTAGCTTCGTCTTAGATGAACAGTAACTAAGATGAAGTGAATGAACAGTTGCTTGGTCTTAGATGAACAGTAACTATGATGAAGTGAATGAACAGTAGCTTTGTCTTAGATGAACAGTAACTAAGATGATGTGAATGAACCGTAGCTTCTTCTTAGATGAACAGTAACTAAGATGAAGTGAATAAATAGTAGCTTCGTCTTTGATGAACCGTAACTAAGACGAAGTGAATGAACAGTAACTAAGTCGAAGCTTCTTCCTTCTTTCATTTGCATCGTCTTACTTTTGCTTCGTCTTACTTTGGCTTAATCTTTCTTTTGCTTCGTTTTACTTTCGCATCGTCTTACTTTTCAAAAGTTCTGAATCACTCATTGTACTCTCTAGAACATCTCCACTTATAAAGATATTAATGTTTCATTTAAATGTCCAAAATTTCAATACTATATACCGTTGGAAAGATAAAAGAAAGATCTACACCTTTCAAGAAGGCAACTTTGCCAAAATCTCTCTAGATCAATCCCAAATTTTCCCTAAATTCCAAAGACGAATTTTACATTCATCCACCTATTGTACTGCACCCAGTTCTCAACTTCATGAAATGATAAGGTGCTTAGAGATAGAATTGAAATTCGATGTCTTCATAAGAAATGTGGCCATATGTTTCTAGTTTGATCCAAATTAAGAATCATCGCATTTGGATAAATAGAGAAAATGTTATAGCTATCAGACCGAAACACACTCAGTTAACATTTTCCAGATCAACCACCACTTTTGTTTCCAAATCTTTCCTTATCACAACTCATACCAAGATCACTCTTTCAACTCCCTCTACTTCTCATTTTCAATAAAATCACATTTAAAAACAATCATACCCGGAAGTTGTCAATGAATGCATGTACCACTTTTTTATGTGCAAACATTCAATATTTATGTGCATATATGCTAACATGATGCATGAGCAAGAAAATGCATTTCCTTAATCTCTTTCTGAGCTCCCATATACTGAAATTGCAGTTCCTAACCCTTAATATGGAGATGGAATGTTACAGTTTTAGCATCGTGAACTTCATCAAGTTCAACTTTGCTCCCACTATCTTCTCTTAAAAGAAACTCTTTCTCCAAAAAGACAACATGCTTTGAGACAAACACCTTATGCTCTAAAGCATTATAGAACTGATATCCAATTTTTTCCTTAGGATGTCTTACAAGTAGACATTTATCAGATTTCACTTCAAGTTTGTCTGATTGAATCTACTTCACGTAAGCTAGACAACCCCAAACTTTCATATGAGAAAGATAGGGTTTTTTTTAGCCCATATCTCATATGGAGTAACATCAATTGCTTTTAAAGGAACTCTGCTTATCATATAAACAGTAGTCTCGAGTGCATAACCCCAAAAGGATTTCAGTAGATCTACTAAGCTTATCATTGACTTACTATGTCTAACAAGGTTCGGTTTCTCCTTTCATCCACACCATTATGTTGCGGTGTGTAAGGTGGAGTCCACTAGGATGCAATCCCGTTATCCCTAAGATAAACTAAAAAAGCCTCATTTAAGTATTAACCACCTCGATTTGATCAAAGTGTCATGACACTTTTACCGAGTTGTTTCTCTACTTCATGTCCAAATTGTTTGAACATTTCAAATGCTTCAGACTTGTGTCTCATTAGATACATAATCATCGATAAAGGTAATGAAGTACATAAAACCACCTCTAGCATGAATGGACATCGGACCAAATACATCAGAATGTATCAGATCTAATATCATATTTGCTCACTCACCCTTTCTTTTAAAAGGTAATTTAGTCATCTTGCCTAACAACCAAGATTCACATGTGTCATATAATTCATAATCAAATGACCCCTAAGCTACCACTCTTGTATAGCTTAGACGTGCTTCTTTCACTTATATGGCCAAGTTGACTATGCCATAAGTAAGATGACTTTAGGTTATCTCATTTTTTTCTTTTATTATCATTGATATTTAAAATTGGATTGCACATAACAAATATATAAATACCATTGTACAATGTAGCAGTACCATATAGTATTTCATTCAATATAATTGAACAAACATTGCTTGAAAAAGTTAAATGAAATCTCATTTTATTAAGACATGAAATAGATACAACGTTCTTTGTCATATCGAGTTCATAATAGCAATTATCTAAAATTAACTCTAGCCCACTAGGAAGATTCAAAACATAGGTTCCTACGACTAATGCAGCAACTTTTGCTCCATTTCCCACACATAAGTCCATCTCTCCCTTCTTGAGCGGCCTACTATCCTTAAGGCCTTACATATTATCACATATGTGTAAGCCATATCTGGTATCAAATACCAAATATTATGGTCAGAGATAGTATTAACCTCAATGACAAATAACATACCTGAAATAGACAGTGGAGCATCTAATGCCTCCCTCTACTTCAGTTACTATAGATAGGCTTTACAGTTCCTCTCCCAATGCCCTTCCTTATTGAAATGGAACCATATACCCTTTGGTGTATTCTCCTTTAGGTTCTTCTTGGTTAGACCTCCCACTGGCTTCTTGGACTTCTTCTTCTTCTTTTGGTTCCTCTTGCGAGAACCAGAAGTAGAGTCCACCAGCATCATACCTTTACCATCCTTCCTGACAGTTTGCTCAACTGTTTTCAGTAGATTAATTAGCTCAAGTATCAAGGTAGATATTTGATTCATCTGATAGGCACAAACTGTGAACAACTATCGATCAAACCAATTAGAATTAAGTCTATACTTAATTCATGATCCATTATGAAACCCAAACTGGCTAAACTCTAAATGTATCCATTCATCTTCAGTGCATACTGCACTAGAGACGATCCCTCAGCCATCTTAGGGAAAAATAGCAGCTTTGAGGTCTTGACCTTTTTAGACCGAGCTTGCTCATCAAATAGTTCCCTTAGATGGTAGACTATGGTATGAGCATCCATAGCCTCATACTGCTTTTGCAATTGACATAAAGGCTAGCATAATACAGCTAGCCAACTCACTATCATCCAGTAGCTTCTTGTAAGCTTTCTAATCCTCATCAAAGGCATCGATAGCAGGGGGATTAGTAAGTGGCCCATCTAGGACATATCCTATTTTCTCATATTTGAGAATAATTCTCAAATTTTGTAGTCAATATAAAAAGTTTGGTCTCGTGAGTTTGTTAGAGTCTAGTAGAGATCGTAAGTTCACACTGGACGAAGACATCGTGGCAATTCAATAACCTAGAAGAATGAGAAAGAGTGTTAGAATGTACATAAATGCATATCGATAAGGACTTTAATCACATGTATTATGGTTCCCGCTATTTTATCTGAATCCATAACCCTCATTACGAATTCGAGAAAACTTATAGTTTTGCTAGTGGGTCAATATCCAATATCACTAAGAATGACCTTGGGTTTGCACAATAAGGCACTTTAGGTCAATTGGTAGGTATCTTTCATACCAATTGCATTCAATATGCAACTATTAACTCGTGCCATCAACTATTAACTTTGCACACTCAATGGGTTATTAACTCTTGAGACGTATACATCCCATGTAAACTACCTAACTTCACCTTTATCCACGTTGACCTTGGATTTACCCAACAAATCAACGCTTTCAGTTAGAACGAACCCGTTAATCAAGAAATCTAATTTCTATGGTTTGAACATATTCATGTAGAGCGGGCTTGAGTTTACCCAACAACCCATCTCTAAAAGAACTCTGGTTCTTTCCATATCAATAGAAGGAGTAAGTTCTAATATTTTGGTTGAGGGGTTTGTACTTTGGTCTCATCAATACTTGGATGGAATTATATATATCTCACATATATATTCAGATACTTACTATAACTATATGGAATGATTATGGACACTTCAATTAAATTGAGCCTATGTTCATAACCACCCTATCATGTCTTTTTAACCAACCCTTAAAATGCATCTAATGCATGTAACACATAAAGGAGGCTTAATTTAACTTATGACTTGACTATGCATCAATGTTTGTGATTCGATTCAACTCTTGAACTGAATCAAGTGCTAGTGTTAGTCTTAACTAATTTGAATTATGAATGTGATTCGAATCTAAATTAATCCCTAGGGTTTTCAAGATTCCCAAATATCAATTAGTCATCTAAAACATCCCTAGTTCATCTCAAATTTATGAAGACAAGTTTGGCACAAGCCAAAAATATCTTGACGGCCAAAATTATCAAGATAAATGAGTTAACCTACTAAACACTAAAGAGACTGATTAGATGTCTAGAAATTTTTCAGAACCCTAATTTCAAGCCCATGCTACTAGCATCAAAATAATACATTTCTTATCTTATAAAAATGTTTCAAGGTCTTATAACTGAAACACATACACATAATTCATCAAACATGTCAGCCCCATCAACTTTCCAAAAGCTTACCAGTGTTGACTTTGACTTGATCTATTAATTGAAACAAGTTCAATTAATTCTGGAAAAATTCTAGTCTTATATACATTCTATATGTGCCTAATAAAAAGTTCTAGAATCTAATTCCTAGGAATTCTTTATGAACTAAGTGGAATTAGCCAACACATCATATGCCTACTAACACTTGTCATACACCACCAACATGCATGTAAAATTGTGAATAAATAATTAATCACTTTGAAAATAGGTTTCATGCATCTCATCCACGTGGCAACATCATATGTGCATGGTCAAGGAAATTCATAAAAATAATTGTTTATAAAATTATTCTGGAATTTACAAGCATGCATGCTCATCATATTTCCATAATTTCCCAGAACTTCATACATGCATCAAGCTGAAATTAAAATCATAATAAAATAGTGAATGAAATTAAATTGCAATTTCCTTTGAAAAAAACATAATATAACACCTTATAAACATTTTTATGAAAGAAAATTAGAAAAAATAGAAGTATTACGAAATTTTCAAAATCAGCATATGCATTCTGTTTTCCAAAAATTCCCAGAAACCAACATATGAACAAACTGAAAATTAATTCTGAATAAAATAGAAAATTACATCCAATTACAATTTCTTCTTTTAGAAACATAATATAACATCTTATAAACATTGATGTGAAAGAAAATAAAAAAAAACATTTTTATATAATTTATACGAATTTTACCATATCAACATGCATGTCAGTCACAACCTACCAAACAGTTTGCACTTGTTCAATAGATCATCAAATACAAGCATATAATAATCTCAAGTCCATGGATATTTGAACCATTGCTATGATGAGATTAATCACTAACATTTGATAGATCATCCATATGATAATCTCATAGTGGATCATCCAACGTACTTACTACTCTTAGTAAGCATCCACATTTTAATTCTAAACATCTCATGGTTACAGTTTATGAGATCCATTGCTCAATCAAATCAAGGAGTATAGCATGTGCTAGTCTATCCGGATTAACAATGTCCTGTCTCGTTAATCCTATGACTAGGGATAATTTAGATACTAACATAATTACACATGATAGGAATTTTATTATCATTATCTCATCATGATTTCCTTCATACTATGTTTTGTATCATGGACTTCATTAATTCAATTTAAGATTGAAATCAATTCATAAATAAATGAACATAAAATTAATAAAAATAGCCTTTTGTTTTATTAATCAAAGTCAAGTTTGTACAAAAGTGCTAAAGATGATTGGCTTTAGAGCACTACTCTAACAATCTATTGCTTTTGGAGCATTACTCTAACAATCACCCTAAAGTAAGAATATTCTATCGGTATTGATTTTGAAAATTCTAGGCTAAGATGAAATGGCACTTTGACAATTGTTTTCAAATGTATTTAATTGAATCAATTACTAATGAGGGAGAGCTAATATGATTGGAATAAAATGAAGTAGACATTAATTTCATGCTCCATGTCTACTGAAAACATTATGTGATCAAAGGATTATATTATACAAAAAAATTACACACAAAAAGGTTAGTTAAAACCATTTTTACATTCCAAAATATTTAGGTGGTCATAATGCATTGTTAGATGTTAATCTTGATTTATAAATATAAATTATTCAATTAAAGATAAATTGAAGAAGTTTAATTTATCTAATCCTAAATGTGATTTTAGGTTATAATTTATATTCACTGCTAACATATTTAGGAACCTAGTGGGCTACACATAAAGAATAGGTTGAAGGGAGAAAAGGTGTTTTAATTAAGTTTAGACTTGATTGTAAAATTTGAGAAACTTTATGATGAAATATAAGATATTTAGTAAATAGAGACCAATATAAGATATTGGATCTTATTTAGGCCCAATTATTATTTAATTAAAACTAATTTTAATTCTAATTAAATTTTAATTTTAATTTTAATTTTATTTCAATTAAATTACTAAAATGTTCCAAACCTATTATAAATAGGCTTAGGCTCTAAAGGAACTATCATTTCTTACTTAGCCCTCTATATAATAGTCATAAAGTTTTCTCAACTTGTTCTGTCCATGTTGTTAGAGATTAGACACTTATGTGGCTATGTCAATTAAGATGAATCAATCTTATAAACAGTTTAAGGAAAATGATAAGGAAAGGATAAAGTTTCACAATAAGGTGTGAATTATGATTTATACTTTATTTTTATGCATTAATTATGTTATAGAGTTTTAATTAATCTTAAATTTCTATAAATTGAACAAAAATGTTCTGTTCTTATGCTATTGTTTGTGGGATCAAATTCTGTACCCTATTTCGTAATAGCAGTATCATAGATAACTTTAATTTTGTAATTTGATTAAAGATGTTTAATTGTTATTGATATAAATTTTGGAATCGAAATTAAAACCCTAAATCTTAAAATCAAATTAGATTTGAATAACAATAAGAAGAATTTATTTAAAGCCATTAAAAACCATAAAAATCATATTTGGATCTTATTATTTTATTCCAAACAGTTTAAAATTCATATTACAAAACTCTACAATAAAATAATATTTTATTAAAACATGAGAAATTCATATTAACATATCGGGTTAATTACAAAAATATCTCAAACTTTGCTCAATCTTGCAATTATAGTCTGAACTTTAAAAAGTAGCAATAAAATGCTCAAACTTTCAACTTTTTTAATTCTAGCCCAATATTAGTTTCTCCTTTAAGTTTGCTGATGTTCTTTGCCACGTGTCTAGAAACCCTTATTAATTCTTTGCCACATGTCTAGAAACCCTTATTAATAATACACATCAGCAATAATTAATAGAATAAATGTTGATTAATCAAATGACGTTTAATCACATAATTTAACGATGTCATTTTTGTAAAATGACCTAAATGTGCTTGTGACATCGAACTTTGAAGTCTCACCCCTTCGTTTAGTTTGCCCTCCCAATTCTCATTCCTTTCATTTTCAATTTTTGTAGATTCATCCCTTCTTTATTTGTTAGTTCGACCAACATCCCCAACCTCCAGATGCCCCAAGCTACTCTGGAACCACAACGTACAACAAATTTAAGGTAATTCATCTCTTTGTTACTCTCTGGGTTGTTTTCTACTTCATAGGTTTGGTTTGGTGTATAGTTTTTCACTCTTGGTTTTGAAAGTTAGGATTTTTACAGATAGATGACATAATGAATCTTTTTTCTTAATGGATAAATCTACAAATACTTTCTAGTGTGTTGATCTAGCCTTCAAGGTTTTTTTTTTATAGATGTGGTTGCCGAATTCGTTTGTTGAGATTTTAGTTTCAACACATGAAGCTGTTCATCTTTACATAAGAACATTGTTAGTGAGAAAAAGGAATTCCATATAAAGAATGTTCCTTTTGATCTGTATAGGACAGAACAAGGTGGAGAAGTTACCTATCATGGACATGGTCAGGTACTTGATTTATTTTGCTGATGGCTCATCTGGAATTTGATTTTGTTGCCTTCTCATATCTGTTTTGATGAAATCAAGGTCTATTACTACTTGCAAATATAACATAACGTTGGTTTCAATTTTCTAACTTTTTTTAACCTTAAATGGAACACATTGCAGTTGCTTAGCAAATCATTTAAGAATTTTTAAAGGAAATTAAGGATCTTCCTAGGTGAAAATGATTTTAAACAAGGATCCCTTTGTAAAAATGAATAACATGGTAGTGTAGATGACCTTCAATTAAGTGCAAACATAAAATGGAGCCAAACTTGGAAAAGATCTTATATTTTCAAAGTTTCTTTATGTTGGGAATTGACAACACATTGTTACGCTAATCAAAATAAAAACTATACTGTTACTATAGCAGTGGTGAGTCTAGGACGATCCCACAGATAGTGTGTGTAGAGTTGTTGAAATGAAATTAATCGGTATTTAGGTTTAGGGGGTTTTGGTTTTAGAAATATGAAAATAAAATAAAGCTAAAATAACTAATAAAAACATGTAAAAATAGGGACCCAATTCTTTGGTTCAATCTCGACTGACATCATAATTAAGCATATTTCATTGATTTGTTGTTCTCAAACCTCTCCTAGCAACTATTAATCGTGGGTTAATAATTAAACCAAATTTTCCCTTAGGTAGTGTTTAATCAAGATATGATCGTTAATTAAACTTAATTACTGAATAACCTAGGATATGATATCTATATTCAATTGGGTAGTAGAATTACTATTTAGGAAAATCGATTAATCAAGGCAATAACCATATACGATGTGTCATTTAACCTAGGTTATGTTATCCTTAATGATTACGAATCATTAGTCGCTACACTTGAATTTCAACATAACAATTACGAACTATATCGAAATTCTAGCTATGGGTTTACAAATAAACGATTCAATGAATGCATTAAAATCATCTTTTCATAATACCTAATGAATTTATACACAAATAACCAAACAATATCAAGAATACAATTATCCATACACAAAACCCAAATCAATTAACATAGGATTACACAATCAATTTCTAATAAGAGAAAAAATCAACAAAAACAGTGAAATACACTAACCCAAGTCGTCGACATCAGTGTCACCTTCGAACCAATTTCGGGACATCTAGCCCTTCATAGGTCTCTCCCAAAAAATGCTTTAGCCCCCATTGAAATAACCCAGCTGAAACCCTTCTTACTAGTGCCTCCCTTTCTATTTTTTACACCTCCCTATTTTCTATTTAATTGTTGGTCAACTATACTATTCACTTTTATTAAAACCTACACTCCAGTCATACTACCGCTATTTTGCATTTTGTGTTGGCTTATATTGCTACATTTTGGTCATCCTGCTGTCCTCCTACGCTACATCGTTTGATGCTCTACTGCTGCGTTCCTTCTTGTGTTGCCTAAATTGAGTTAAGTTAATGAGACGATTCTATGAATAGTATCGATGATTGTAGCAAGAAATCTTCTTTCAAATAAGAATTTCCCTAAATTGAGTTAAGTTAATGAGACGATTCAATTTAAGAGTGATCAATGAAGAAACAAATCGGAAGCAAGTATGTAAGAAATCAAAAGTGAATAATGGAGTCATATCCCAAGTGGAGGCTCAGACATAGGAAGTGGAATATACTACTGAAAGTGTATGCAGTTTGTTTGAGGTAAAGTATCCAACTACGTGAGTGGATTTTAAATTCGAGGTGACCCTATTGCAAAAGTGAGGAGAATATAGGTCTACGTTTCATTCGATGTACATATGTTTGGGAGATCCCAAATTGAAACTAAGGAAGTGATACCAACATGCAAAGTGAAGTATTCAAATGAATTGAACATGTATGGAAGAACTAGTACGATTAAATAGGTATATGAATAAGTCGATGTGAATTAAAGGAAATCGAATGAAAAGAGAAAATCAGTAGAGACAAGAAGTCAAGTGGGAGACTGAAAATGATATGAGATGATATTACCTTAGTTGAGGACTTAAACGCTTAAGGAATTGGTTGAGTGATATCTTTTGGAGTTAATAATGCCCCAATAGCCTTATGATATTGAAGATTTAAGCGATCCAAGCAAAATTGTATCAATTAGTGACTGTGATCATAGATGGAATTTTGAGTATGTTTAAAAAGTAAAAAAGGGTCATTTTGAATATTTGAGGAATATGACACTGATAATAATAATATCCTTTGGATTAGAGATTATGTAGTATATAATGAAGTTTTACATCAGAGACTAAGATACAATCTGCTGTAATAGTATAAACTGGTTTTTGTTATGCATGAGACAATGCAAGTCTTATGAGTTGATTTTGATATATGGTTTAGAATTGCTATGATAGAGATCGCTTTGAGGTCTTGGAGACAATAGATGTGTCAAACCATTTCTAAAATGTATAAATTATGTAACTTTGAGAAAATTATTGAGTTTGAAAGGTATGTTAGTGTGTAATTTGTCATATTAAACAGACAATTCAATAATGAAATAGTGCAAATTCAAATATTGAGGTTACCAAATTTAGTGCAATGAAGAGTGCAAAATGTTAAGTGTAATATGGGCCAAAATGATGTGTTGCCAGTTGCATTGGAATTTGTAGATCAGTTTTGCTGAAAAGAAGTAAGAAAGTCTAAGAGCTAAGGATTCAGAATTGGGAGTCCCATAGATGAATTGAAAACGAAATTGAACTTTCAAGTGGAATTGGAAAAAAAATGATATGTGGTGATTGAAATAAGAAGTATGTGTGCCCGACAAAGGTGATCGAGCAAAGAATTTGTTAGAGTAGCTTAAGTACCATCCTAAGTTAGACATCATAGTAGGAATACACTAAGAGTGTATTTTAGCTGCTAAGGATGTAGAAACAGGTGGTTGAATATTTGAACTACCAACAGGTCTAACTGTTGGGGTTATGCATAAAGCTTATATTTTTGAGTTCATAGATAAATGAGATTGTGGTATAATTTAAATTGATTAGAGACATTACAATTGTAACCATAGTGGCATCATTAGAACACGGTATGGGGTATTGTATAACAGAAAGGTGGTCATGCACCCTTACATTGAGATGAAGAGGGCCTAAAATGGTATAAGGCTATAGTAAATGTGAGATACTGTTAATGAGTGAGTTGAATCTGAAATAAGAGTAAAGTGACTTACGAAAGATAAATGGGTTAGGTGGATCAACACCGGATAGATGAAATATAGTGAAATGGATATAAGAATTGAATGTATTAACACTGAAGAGTAGTGAATTGTCAAAGGAGAGAATGAGGTGATTTGTGAGTACCACCTTGGCAAGGTGTGCTCAGATGTGGAGAAAGGATAAGTTAAGCTATATGAATTGGTCTGTATGAAAATTATTAGGAGTTAGTGTTACTGGTAAAAGATGTCTTAAATTCGCACTATGTGATATGTGAATAGGTTAAAAGATTTGAGAGTATTTAGTGAAATAGTCAAGATAATGTGATAGCTAAATAAGTGACTAGAAGACATATTGAGTTATCAGTTATGGTTACTTGGAAAGAGAGTATTTGAGTGATGAAATATATAGGAAATGGAGAGGCATAAGAGGAAATAATACCTCTACTGTATTGATAAATCAAATAAAAATTTCGAGGACGAAATTTATTAATTTGGGAGAATTGTAATATCCCGTCCCCATATTAAGGGTTAAGATCTGAAATTTCAGTCCATGGGAGCTCAAGGAGAGATTAAGACAATGCATTTTCTTACTCATGCATCATGTTAGCATATATGCACATAAATACTGAATATTTGCCCATAAAAAGTGGTACATACATTCATCGACAAATTTCGGGTATAAATTAAAAATGTGGAGTAGAAGGAGTAGAAGGAGTGATCTTGGTAAGAGTTGTAATAGGAAAGCTTCAGAAACAAAATTTGGTAGTAATATGGAAAATGTTCACAGAGTATGCCTCAGTATTTTAGCCACAATGTTTTCTCTAGTTCTCCAAACGAGGTGATTCTTGATTTGTATTAAACTAGAAACATATGGCTACATTTCGTATGAAGACATCTAAATGCAATTCTGTCTCTAAGAATCTCAACGTTTGTTATAAAGTTGAGAATATGGTGCAGTACGTTGGTGTATGAATGAAAAATTCATCTTTGGACTTTAGGGACAAATTCGGAATTTATATGAATAGATTTTAGCAAAGTTTCCTTCTGGAAAGTTGTAGATCTTTCTTTTACCTTTCCAACGGTATATAGTATGAAAATTTTAGACATCGGAGTCAAAAGTTATGATCTTTATAAGTGGAGATGTTATGGTAAGACGCAAAAATAAGACGAAGTTGTTAGACGTAAAAGTAAGACGAAGTTGTAAGACACAAAAGTAAGACGAAGTTGTAAGATGCAAAAGTAAGACACAAAAGTAAGAGGAAGTTGTAAGACGCAAAAGTAAGACGAAGTTGTAAGACGCAAAAGTAAGACGAAATTGTGAGATGCAAAAGTAAGACGCAAAAGTAAGACGAAGAAAAAGTGAGACAAAGTGAAAGTAAGACGAAGTGACAGTGAGCCGATGCAAAAGTGAGCCGATACAGAAGTCAGACGATAGAATTGGCCTTTGAGGTCTTCATAAAAGTTGTAGATATAGAAGTCCTCTTTCTAATAATCCAAAAATGAAGTCAATCCGACATCTTTAGTGAGAGTTATAGCAATTGTGCCAAGACATGTACAATACAAGTAAAGATATGAACATGTTGGATTCTTTTGGCCATAACTTCTTCTCTAGACCTCCAAATGACTTGATTCTTAAACCATTGGATTTGTAAGACATTGATCTACATCTCCACCAAGAATCATAGCTATCTAAAATGAATGGAGAAAGATTGAGTGAAAAGAGTGGGAAGGGTGCAGAGAGTGCTCTTAAGTAATATGAACTGTTGTTATTCTACTGAACATACTTCGGTATTTTGATGATTTCTGGAGCTTTACTGATCCAAATGAGATGATTTTTGTTTTGTGGTAAACTAGAGACATGGAGCCATAAATAGTATGAAGAAATTAGAATCTAATTCAGCCTCTAAGATGTTTAAATTTCATATGGAAGTTATGCATAATATACTGTTTGGACAAGAGTAGTGCAAAAATGTTTGAAGTATATCTTTTGAATCACTAAACCAAATCGAATGATTTTGGAAGCATTAAAAACTTAAGACAATGGGAACCTTTTCTAGAAGAAAGTGTTATGGTAGAATGTTTAAGGGTACTATTGGCAAGACACTCAAGTATAAAACACCTAAGGCATAAACAGAAGGGCAAATGAGACAATTCTCAATCATTAAGGACATAATGGAAGAAAAAGTTTTGTCTTGCTTATAAATAAAGGAGGAAACGTGAATGAGAAGATTCTAGAGAAGCAAATGAGTGGATGAGAAAAGATCTAAGAGAGAGAAAAATATGAAAAAGAATGAAAGAGAGAGAAAGAAGAGAAAACAAGCTAGAGTTTTAATTTCCTTAGCCTTCAAGAGAGATTTTTAGAAGAGAAAAAGTAAGAGGAAGAAAAGAGCTTCCATTTGAGCTAAAGATCTCTTCATTTGGTGAAGAATCAAGGTAAGATCCTTTTTACTCTTTTGGATTTTTGGAAGGATTCTAGCTTATGGAGTTTAGAAAATGCTTGGGTTTAAATGTTCTAGAATCAATTTTAGTGATTTTACATTGTGGAATTTTTAAGTGGATTCCTATTGAATAAGGTTTTGGTTGTTTTAGGAAACTAAGAGAATCTTACCCAAGAACAAGGGGAAAGACAATTTTGACTTAGAGTTTTGCAAGCAAACCAGGTGGGTAAAATATTTATTGTTATTGTGTAAATGGGCAATGTACCTAATTATGTACATACGTTTAGATTGCTAAGCTATGAATGGGAATTGGATATTATGAGATCATGAAATTAAGTTATGATATAGAGTAACCAAGTGTTTTTGAGATGTGAGCTTATGAAAAAGATAAAGATTGAAAGGAGAATTTAGAATGATCATGTACAAATAAAGTGTAAATCTAAGTTCAATTGGACACACATGAATTATGAAATGGGAATGAGCTTAACATGTGATTTAGAACATATACTCGGGATTTTCATTGAACATGCATTGTATATAGCCCATATAACTATTTGGGCATAAATGATTTTTGTAACGGGTATAAATTGTGTATTTCATAAATTTTCATGCGCAGGTGAAACATCTGCATATAGGCGTATCCAGAATGTGGAAGCAAATGCTATTTTGGAGCGTACAGTGAGTAACCTAGACGATCTCACTCAATTAATTGTTTGCTTTAGAATATGTTTTGAATAATGACATTGATGTGGTTTGATTGTGGTGATTCCGGACAATGAAGGTCCGGTGATTTTGATGTATGAATAAGTTATTAAAGTGCTCCTTGTATGTGAACATGATGAAATAAGTGCTTCAAAATGTGAAAATTGTGAATATGCATATGAATGCAAAAATATGCTCAGCAGTTCTGTTGAATGCCGGACTATGGTCCGATGATGAATGTGGTCAAAAATGGGAATGTGCATCCATGTGATTGACTAAGGTTATGTTATGTGAAACATTCATTACATGAATACATGAAAGATAAAGGAAGTTATGACCGGAGTCGCCAAGATAAAGAACTTAAAACTCAGAATGTGAATAGAGCCTCGGGCTCGAGTGCGACTATACCCGGTATCCACTAAGGAATATGGGACGTTATTCGACAAAGCTCAACATCCATGAAGGGATGAGCTGGTAAAAAAGTACTCGGTCATAACGACACTAATAAACGGAAGTGAGTCACGTGCATTGCAAATTATAATTGATGTGTTTTGTATGAACGATGTGATATATTATGAATATGCAATGCAGTGAATAATGT
>JAOTAX010102967.1:0-27104 GCA_025629825.1 Erythroxylum guanchezii | reverse complement strand
GCGTACATGAGTGTAATGAAAAAGAAAAAAAAATTATACTGAGTTTCGACCGACTGATGTAGTATGCCACCCTCGCGGGGCACGGACTCGAATATCACCAACGATATCGGGTTCGGGTCATGCGGAAGTGGGGTGTTACATTTTAAATTGGAGTATATGAATTATCAACATGTTATTAATATGGGCAACAAGACTTCCACATGAAGGAGATGGGATCTGAGTGGAATTCCTTGTTAATAAGATTGTATTGCAATTAGAAGCAGTAGTAACAAATCAAAAGATTATATGAATCACATATAATAAAGAAAATTTATGAAGGTCAAACTTTTCCAATTTATGGTGAAGATTTATGGCCAATCCATGATGAAGATCATGGTTCTAAAATCCATCCACCAGAATATAAGTGAAAATCAAGAATACCAAAAAAGTTAATGATGTTATACAAATGAAACAAGAACACATAAGAATACTAAAGGAATCTCAAAGGAAATTGTTTCTAGGTGAGTCAATTTTCTATCCCACAAAGACTATGATTGCTAATAATTGTTATCGTCTTATTATCTAATCTAATAAAATAAATGATGGATTTAAAGGGAAATAAAGAAATAATTCAAAATCACTAATTTAAAGCAACGAACAAGATTAAAACAAGTAATGAATAAACTTGATCTAGGTAAGACTTTTCCTAGAACTCTTTCGATACTTTGACTCTGTTCTGACTTAATGATCAATTATAACTCCTTAGATTGGCAAGAAGTCGTAAGTTATAAATGTATTCTTTTTCAAACAATACAGTCCTTGTTCATAAATTTATTTAACCAAAATCTCTTTCTAATTAAAATAACTTAAGAATACATTAATTCGCTTCATGAGTTCTTATGATAGGTTTCGCCATACCCAACAAGAACATGTAGTTTGATCTCTAGCGACCCATACAACAATCATCATTCATGTTGTGATCTACTCATATAAATCATTTCTTAATCTCAATGTATGAATCTGATTATAAAATCTTCAACTTTTGATCTTTTAATCCAATACAATATAGAAACGTAAATAAATAACAAGAAAACTAGAAAATTTATTACATTAAAACGTCAATTCAAAACATTAAGTCTTGAGGTCTATCCTACCTAGATATATATCCCAATTAATTCATAATAAAACAAAGACAAACCAAACAAAAACAAGAAAGAATAAAAGATAAAGAAAACATCCTTATGGTTCTTGAATCTTTAAAGTTTTTATTGAATCTTGATAGATTTCTCGTTTCTTTTCCTAATGTCATCTTTCTTTTGATCTCTAGTTGCTTTATTATGTCTCCTTATTCTTTTTTAACTTTAAAAACTACTTTATAAAAAACCTTTTTTATTTTTAGCTACCTCTGTTAGATCTGGCTTGATTCCGGAGCCCAACGCTTGCTTTGATACTATAAATGTTGGACCCTGCTAATGAAGTCCAACTCTGATGTCCTAAAAACGTGTGCTTGCTACCATGTAGGGTTATTTTTCAATGAACCCTCATTAACCATCATCAGTTCATCCTCATTCTCATAACATCTCAAACCACAAGGAGCGAGCCCACACCAGTTAGTCACCCAAATCATCACTTGATTTTTTTTGAATTGTGGCTCTATAATCAAACTCATTTCTCCTATTTCTGAATGGATTTTACGAAACCCAAAACTAGAATTACAATTTGACCTCTTCAAAACATTTGGTCCTCATTGTCTTATGTTTCTAATGACACTAAAATCATTCAATTTGGTTCAGAAATCTGAAAGTTAGGGCCCAAACATTTTCAGTTTGTTCTTAAACTGAGACAGTACACTCTACTAAACTGCCATCCAAATATTGAAACTCTTAGGGACTGAATTAAAATTTGATTTCTTCAAATCATTTGTAGCTTTATGTCTCTAGTTTATTTAGGAACAAGAACCATCTCATTTGGAGCTCTACAAATAAGGTCTCATCAAAATGCCCAAGCATGTTCAGTAAAATATCCAATTCCTACTCTTCCAGCCCATACCCTTACTTTGATTCAATCAATCCTTTTCAAATCAACACCAAAAGCTATAAAATGTCATGGAGAGGTGAAAATAGATGTTTTAGGAATATATTGGTTCAAGACTCACCTCATTTGGAGGTCAGATAACAAGGTTATGGCCGAAAGAATCAAACAAGATTTTGTCCTCAATCATATTGAACCTATTTTGGGACAATTGGAATAACTTTCACTAGAATTTCAGATTAAGATCTTCTTAGGGCGATTTCAAAGAGGACTTTGAGATATACAACATTCGTGATGATCTCAAAGAGAGATTCTATCATCGTGAGGGTCAAAATTGGACTAGATCATAGGTTAGATGAAAGGTCAGACAAAACCAGATGAAGTGCCAGACGATTCAGGACAATCGGCATAACTTTCTCTATAGATGTCGGATCAAGGTCATTATTGAAAATTTTGAAATGGAACTCATAGATCTACAAATTTCAAGAAGACCACGAAGAGAGATTCTGTCATATTGAGGGTAAAAATTGGACAAGACAATAGGCTAGATGAAAGGTCAGACGAAACTAGATGAAGGGCCAGACGATTTGGGACAATTAGTATAACTTTCTCTATAGATGTCGGATAAAGGTCATTCTTAGATGGTTTGAAAGAGGACTCATAGATATACAACTTTTAAGAGACCTTAAAGAGATATTCTGTCATCTTAAGGGTCAAAATTTGACTATACTATAGGTTAGATGAAAGGTCAGACGAAATCAGATGAAGGGCCAGATGATTTGGGACAATTAGTACAATTTTCTCTATAGATGTCAGATCAAGGTAATTCTTAAACGGTTTGAAAGAGGACTTAAAGATCTACAACTTCTATAAAGACTTGAAGATAGATTCTATCATCTAGAGGGTCAAAATTAGACCAGACGATAGGCCAGATGAAAGGTTAAACGAAACCAGACGAAGGGCTAGACAATTTGGGACAATTAGTATAACTTTCTCTATAGATGTCGGATCCTGGTCATTCTTAGACGGTTTGAAAGAGGACTTATAGATCTACAACTTTCATGATGTCCTTGAAGATAGATTCTGTCATTTAGAGGGTCAAAATTTGGACCAGAAGATGCAAGATGAATAGTACCCAGAAGATACACGTTATCACCAGACGATACATGTCATCACAGACAATACACGTCATCATAGACGATATGTCATCACAGATGATACATCATCACCAGACGATACACATCATCACAGATGATATGTCATCACCAGACGATACCTCAGTCTAAGATGAAATCAGTCCCTTCAAAAGATCATAACTTTCTACTCATAAGTCCAAAGATTTTATCCTATATATAGTTGGAAAGCTAGAAAGATATCCTACAACTCTCCAAAAGACAACTTTGTCTAATTCAACCTAAATCAATCTAGATTTTCTCCTAAATTCAGAACACAAAATTCACCTCTATGGAAGACTTGAACTTTACACTGTACTAACTGAGGATGTCGTGAGCATAACCATTCAACTACCAAATTGACTTCATTAACTCTCAAATCTCAACTCATTTGACTCATCACATTTAAACTTCATCTGATTTGGTCATAATTTCTATCTTTCTTTTCCATAACATCTCACTTGTGTGTGTGTGTGTGTGTGTGTGTGTGTGTGTGTGTATCAACAAGTCATGTTTAAATATCATCAACTCAAGTTGATAACCTCTTCACGTATATCTATCTTCAACTCACATCACCCATACACAATCCATATTTCATTAACATTAGAAGATAAACATTTTACAAATCTTTAATGGCATTTCAAGCCATACCACATCGATGTCTCAAAATCTCAAATTTCAAAAGATACTTAAACAAATAAACCTATAATGCGGCTAAAACATTGTGCTTTCCCAAAACCAACTCAAAATACAAGATAAGTAAATTTGGTAATTCCCTTATGCTCTTGATCACTTGATCTCTTAGCTATCACCTGAAGATGAGATGAAAAGGGGGTGAGCTTAAAAGCTCCTGGGTAGTAGTTTATAACGAAAAATAAGCAAAACCTTTGAAAACCTTTACTTGTCATAGGAAATTCTCATTAAGTTCATAAAACATATATTTCTCAAAAAGTCTCATCATATAGTCAACATCTCAAACTACAAAACATGAATGCATCAAACTTGTTCACATAACATAAACATATAAGAACATTAGAATGGTTTGAGAGGTCCAAAACAGAGCGTACTACACATTTCCACATAATGGTCTTGTGTAGCCGTGAACTTATGGGAGTCCGTAAAGGAGCTCCATGCCACTAGCGGGCAGGTGGGAGAAGCCTTTAGTTGAAGTGCACTTGACTTAACTTAAGGGACCACTACAAACCCACATAACACATATTTCATAACTTGTAACCTTGTTGCCCAAAATGGCACTTTTTTCGAAAACTTGATTTCATAAACTTGATATCCTTGCAAAAATCATTTCATAATTCAATAACACAATTCATATACAAAACATGTAGTACATTTCAAAGCATGCAAAGACTAATAAATGCAACCTTTATGATGCAATTTAAAACATTTAAATCCCTTGATTCAAAGAAATCTTTAGTGGCTTATTTACTTTATCATAAACATGTACCCACATTGATTTCCTTGCTTAAAGACTTGCTCAAAATGCCTCTTCTCTTGCTCCTCTTGCCTTTTTTGATTCCCTTGATTCTTCACCAAACGAAGAGATCTTTGGCTCAAATGGAAGCTGTTCTTTTCCTCTATCCTTTTTCCTTCTTGCTCAACCTCAAAATCTCTCTTGAAGGCTAAGAAAATTGAAACCCTAGCTTGTTTTCTCTTCTTTCTCTCCTTCTCTTCTTCTCTTCGTATTTCTCTCTCTTCGTCATAACACTCTCTCTTTTTTCTCTTCAATTTGCATTCTTCTCTCTTCTTAATATACAAGACCACAATTTCTTCTTCCATTTCTACCCTTAATGAGTTCAAAAAGTCCATTTTACCTTTCCTTATAGGCTTATGTTCTTTTAACCTTAAGTGTCTTGCCAAAAAAACCCTTGACCATTCTTATAACTTTAACACTTTAATTCCATTAACCCATGCAATAAATCCCACTAACTTTGACAAAAATAAATAACTCCAAAAATTAATCCATCAAAATCTCATAATTTATAAAATCATGCTTAACGTCAATGAAAAAAAATTTCAGGGGCCAACATTTCTCCCTCTCTTGAAGAAATTTCATCCTTGAAATTCTTATCTGACTGATTAAGAAGCAAGGGTTTGCTTCCTCTTATGCTCCTCCGTTTTCCATTTAACTTATCACTCAAATAATTTCTTTCAAGTCACCTTAGTTAACGGATTCAATCAATCCTTCCATAACTTATTCAGATATTACACTATCTTATCTGTTTCCTTAATATATTTCAAATTACTCACAATTTTTCCACTGCCAGAGTCGATAACACTAATATCATATCATATCAATATTTCTTAACCTACTCACATATCTCACATTACGAATCTAAGACATCTTTCATCAATAGCATGTCTCATATTATTTCATACAGACCAATTAATGTGGGGCTTAGCTAATCCTTTTTCCTAACCGGAGCACACCTTGGCACAGTGATACTCTCAGAGATAATTTATCTTTCACTTAGTAATCCACATCAGCGTAGTGTTAATACATTTAACTCACCAAATATAATGTGGACCTATATACTCCCCATATTAGCAATAATGCCACCCTAATTTCAAGAATCCAATCACATAGTTGGATGCTTTACATCAAACATAATGCATACACTCTCAATAGAATATAATACATTTCATGCTTGTGTCTCTGTCAGAAATAGGACTCCAATACTCACTTTTGAATCACTACATGTTCATTTCTGATTTGTTCTTTCATTGATAGTTCTTAATATAAACTATCTGATCTGCTTAACCTAATTCAATGCAATTTCTTCTTCGAAAGAAGATTTTTTACTACTATCATCTATACTGTTCATTCAATCTTTATCAATCCACTGTTATCATCGTCACATTATCAGCCATTCTTAATACCTCAAGAAGACCAATTTCTATCGTTCTTACAAGGTCATAATGTTCTCATTACCAAAACTCAATATAATTACTGTCACATATGCTTAGGTGTGTATCATCAAAATCATCCCATTTTGACATCAATATACTCCAATTTTTCTAGGATTTACCTCTTCTAATATCTTAATGGTTCAACTAGCATATTGAGTTCATTGACTCTTCTCATTCAATTCTTTATCTTTTTCCTAATCTCATTCAGCCATAAAATCCTATCTTACATCCATTTTGAAGTTTCTCCTTACTATATATATCATTCATCTCATGAATCTTCGATGTGTATATCCTTAGTCAATTCAGAATTATTGATACATAATCATTATGAAATTCTGATCTCAATTTCACTAATACCTTCTTATACTAGATCATAACTCTTATCACAGCAATTTGACAATCATTTTAAATTCCAAATTCAACCTTTCAATTTCACTTTGCTTGTACACCTTAAATCTTGTCATTTCCACTTATGTCTCCATTTCTTCTCAATCAATTCATGAAAATATTTTCACATCCATATCAATTCAAGTACATGTCCACAACAAAATTCCATCACCATACTCACTAACATAATCATAAGTACTGAATCTATGCCTAACATATCTGACTACGTAATATTTCTCATTTCTAAATATCCACAAACTTTTCATTTTCTCACATTCTGACAGATCATTATTCTTCTCACTAATTCTATTAGCCTGGACTCTTAACAATCACCCTTTTGATTGACACATATTTCGAAAGTTGCCTATGTAAGATCCTAATTCTGGGCTCTGATACCATAAATGTTGGATCCCGCTTGATTCCGAAGCCCAATGCTTGCTTTGATACCATAAATGTTAGACCCCGCTTGTGAAGTCCAACTCTGGTGTCCTAAAAACGTGTGCTTGTTACCATGCAGGGTTATTTTTCAATGAACCCTCATTAGCCATCATCAGTTCATCCTTATTCTCATAACATCTCAAACCACAAGGAGTGAGCCCACACCAATCAGACACCTAAATCATCACTTGATTTTGTTTTTGAATTGTAGCTCTATAATCAAACTCATTTCTCCTATTTCTGAATAGATTTTGGGAAACCTCAAACCGGAATTACAATTTGACCTCTTCATAACATTTGGTCCCCATTGTCTTATGTTTCTAATGACACTCAAATCATTCAATTTGGTTCAAAAATCTGAAAGTTAGAGCCCAAACATTTTCAGTCTGTTCTTAAACTGAGACTGTACACTCTTCCCAACTGCCATCCAAAAATTGAAAGTCTTAGGGACTGAATTAAAATTCTATCCCTTTAGATCATTTGTATCTCTATTCTATAGTTTATTTATAAACAAGAACCATCTCATTTAGAGCTCTACATATCAAGATATCATCAAAATTTCCAAGCATGTTTAGTAAAATATCCAATTCGTACTCATCCAACCCATACCCTTACTTTGATTCAATCAATCCTTTTCAAATCAACACCAAAAGCTATAAAATTTCTTGGAGTGGTTAAAAGAGATGTGTTAGGCATCTATTGGTCCAAGACTCACCTCATTTGGAGGTCGGATAACAAGGTTATGGCCAAAAGAATCAAATAAGGTTTTGCCCATAATCATATTGAACTTATCTTGGGATAATTGGCATAACTTTCACTAGAGATGTCAGATTAAGATCTTTTTAGGACGATTTCAAAGAGTAATTTAATATATACAACTTCTGTGAAGACCTAGAAGAGAAATTATGTCATCTTGAGGGTCAAACTTGGACCAGACGATAGGCCAAACGAAAGGTCAGATGAAACCAGATGAAGGGCCAGAAGATTCGGGACAATTAGCATAACTTTCTCTATAGATGTCGGCTCAAGGTCATTATTAGACGATTCGAACGAGGACTCATAGATCTTAAAATTTTAAGAAGACCTTGAATAGAGATTCTATCATCTTGAGGGTCAACATTGGACCAGATGATAAGCCAGACGTAAGGTCAGACGAAACCAGATGAAGGGCCAGACGATTTGGGACAATTGGTATAACTTTCTCTATAGATGTCAGATCAAGGTCATTCATAGATGGTTTGAAATAGGACTCATAATATACAACTTTTAAGAAGACCTTGAAGAGATATTTTGTCATCTTGGGGGTCAAAGTTAGATTAGACAATAAGCTAGATGAAAGGTCAAACGAAACCAGATGAAGGGCCAGACGATTTGGGACAATTGGTATAATTTTCTCTATAGATGTCAGATCAAGGTCATTCTTAGACGGGTTGGAAGAGTACTTCAAGATCTACAACTTTTATGAAGACTTGAAGATAGATTATGTCGTCTAGAGGGTCAAAATTGGACCAGACGATAGGCCAGACAAAAGGTCGAACAAAACTAGACGAAGGGCTAGACGATTTGGGACAATTGGTATAACTTTCGCTATAGATGTCAGATTAAGGTCATTCTTAGATGGTTTGAAAGAGGACTCATAGATCTACAACTTTTGTGAAGACCTTAAAGATAGATTCTATCATCTAGAGGGTCAAAATTTGGACCAGAAGATGCAAGATGAACAGTACCCAGAAGATACACGTTATCACCAGACAATACACATCATGATAGACCATACACATCATCATAGACGATATGTCATCACCAGATGATACACGACATCATCGACGATACGTCATCACCAGACGATACCTCAGTCTAAGATGAAATTAGTCCCTTCAAAAGATCATGACTTTCTACTCCTAAGTCCAAAAATTTTATACTATATACCGTCGGAAAGTAGAAAGATATCCTACAACTTTCCAGGAGACAACTTTGTGTAATTCAACCTAGATCAATCTAGATTTTCTCCTGAAGTTAGAACATGAAATTCACCTCTATGGAAGACTTGAACTTTACACTGTACTAACTTGTGATGTCTTGAGGATAATCATTCAACTACCAAATTGACTTCATTAACTCTCAAATTCCAACTCATTTGACTCATCACATTTAAACTTCATCTGATTCGGTCATAATTCCTATCTTTCTTTTCCATAACATCTCACTTGTGTATGTATATATATATATGTATATATATATTTATCAACAAGTCATGTTCAAATATCATCAACTCAATATATATATATATATCAACAATATATATATATATATATATCAACAAGTCATGTTCAAATATCATAAACTCAATATATATATACATATATACATATATACATATATATATATATATGTATGTATGTATATAGATACATATACATATGTATGTATGTATATAGATACATATACATATGTATGTATGTATATATATATATACATATGTATGTATGTATATATATATATATATATATATATACATAGATATGTATGTATATATATATATATATATATATATATCAACAAGTCATGTTCAAATATCATCAACTCAAGTTGATAACCTCTTCACGTATATCTATCTTCAACTCACATCACCCATACACAATCCATATTTCATTAACATCAGAAGATAAGCGTTTTACAAATCTTTAATAGCATTTCAAGCCACACTACATCGATGTCTCAAAATCTCAAATTACAAAAAGATACTTGAACAAATAAACCTATAATGCGGCTAAAACATTGTGCTTTCCCAACACTAACTCAGAATATAAGATAAGCAAATTTGGAGTAATTCCCTTATGCTCTTGATCACTTGATCTCTTAGCTATCACTTGAAGTTGGGACTAAAAGAAGGTGAGCTTGAAAACTCATGGGTAGCAATTCATAACGAAAAATAAACAAAACCTTTGAAAACCTTTACTTGTCATATAAAATTCTCATTGAGTTCATAAAACATATGTTTCTCAAAAAGTCTCATCATGTAGTCAACATCTCAAACTACAAAACATGAATGCATCAAACTTGTTCATATAACATAAACACATAAGCACATCAGAATGGTTTGGGAGGTCCAAAATAGAACGTACTACATATTTCCACATAATGGTCCCGCGTAGTTGTGAACTTATAGGAGTTCATGAAGGAGCTCCATATCACTAGCGGGCAAGCGGGAGAAGCCTTTAGTCGAATTACACTTGACTTAACTTAGGGGACCACCGCAAACCCACATAATATATATTTCACAACTTGTAAACTTGTTGCCCAAAATGGCACTTTTTCAAAAACTTGATTTTATAAACTTGATATCCTTGCAAAAATCATTTCATAATTCAATAACACAAATCATATACAAAACATGTAACACATTTCAAAGCATTCAAAGACTAATAAATGCAACCTTTATGATGCAATTTAAAACATTTAAATCTTTAGTGGCTTATTTACTCTATCATAAACATATACCCACCTTGATTTCCTTGCTTAAAGACTTGCTCAAAATGCCTCTTCTCTTGCTCCTCTTTCCTTTCTTGATTCCTTTGATTCTTCACCAAATGAATAGATCTTTAGCTCAAATGGAAGCTCTTCTCTTCCTCTATCATTTTTCCTTCTTGCTCAACCTCAAAATCTCTCTTGAATGCTAAGAAAATTGAAACCCTAGCTTGTTTTCTCTTCTTTCTCTCCTTCTCTCCTTCTCCTCATATTTCTCTCTCTTCTTCATGACACTCTCTCTTTGTTCTCTTCAATTTTCGTTCTTCTCTCTTCTTAACATACAAGACCATAATTTCTTCTTCCATTTCTACCCTTAATGAGTTCAAAAAGTCCATTTTACCTTTCCTTATAGGCTTATGTTCTTTTAACCTTAAGTGTCTTGCCAAAAATACCCTTAAACATTCTTATAACCTTAACACTTTAATTCCATTAACCCATGCAATAAATCCTACTAACTTTGAAAAAAATAAATAACTCCAAAAATTAATCCATCAAAACCTCATAATTTATAAAATCATGCTTAACTTCAATGAAAAAAATTTCAGGGGCCAACAACCTCCCTTTCAATCATGCGAGATCTTAATTTTTTTCGTCCAACATAACCCTAACATCTGATCATGTTAGACTCCTATGTTGCTTCGCATATTATTCTAAAATTTTTAGTAACAAATCAATACAAACTTAGAAAGAATACTAGTCTATATTACCACCATATTAGCGAACATAGGATGAGCATGGTATAAAGGTTTTGAAATTCAAAGAAAATAATACTCTTATCTTTAATATGACCTAAACATGAGGACAAGTTGGTATAATGTTACTTGGGTAAAAAATCTCCTTTATAAACAAAATAGGGCAACTTTGAACATAAGCAGCAACAAGTTACCATGTTGTTATTATGTTTTAGGTCTTTCTTTTCAAGTCTACTATATTTGCTCCAAATTTATTCAAATATTCCCTAAATTCATCTATTTTCCTTTAAATGGATAAAATAAAACTTGGAACAAAGTATAAATCATTTTAAGTACCAAATCTTATAAAAAAACTAATATTCAATTAGAAAGCTCTAAAAAACCATGCTACAATATAGTTTACTTAAAAGTTATCAAATTACCCTACACTTAAGCATTTACTTTTTCTCAAGTAGATCAATTTCATTATCCTAACTCACATATTCAACAATTCTTAAAAGCATTAAACAAATCAAACATATTGATCAAGATCTTCAACTACTCATTCAATTGCAAAGGTCATCAAATTGTTAGGCAACTAGTTGCCTGTATAAATTCATAAATCAATTCAATTCACTTTGCAGTTATTCAAACTTCAAATCAATCACAAGTTAAACTCCAGACATAAAATGAACATACATGTGAAAAATATTTCATTATTGAACGTATTAATGCCCCTTGCTAATATAAAGTAAAACATCAAATTTAGCACAAGAGCATTTAGAAGATTGTTTAAAAGGTCACCTAGCCTTTTGACCTTAGAGTAACTACCTTATTATGAATACTCTTAGTTACTCAATAAGTCGCTATTATAAATGGCTACTAGTACCACTCTTTAACTTTAAACTTTTTATTAGTATAAAGCTAGTGGAGTGAAATTTTTGCTGTTTAGTATTCACACATTTTCAATTTTCTTATACAAGATAATGAAAATGTGGTCACATTTACTCAATGCATTTATAATTTATACAAAAACTTTCATGATGATATCCTTTCTCTAAATTAATGAAATAAATTAAATATAACTTATTCATCAAAACTCATATATGCTTGCCATCACAAATACGATTAAACTCATAGTGGGTTATCTAAACTAATATGCTGTCAAATAAAAAAAGAATGAAATATTATTGCCTATTAGGATATTCATAATAAAATTAATAAGCATGAGTACTGAAGTCATAAATAAAAATTCCCTCTCTCGCATTTTAATTGTACATTGTCCTTAATGTATATATCATGCAAAGGTTAAATAAAAAATGGGAGAGAAAGCAAGTAAAGAATTGGTACTTCCTTGAAATAAATAAGATAATAGACAAGTCTTTTTAAATTTTTGCAGAGATCAATTTCTATTAAAATATCATTTAGCACATTCCTGACATTTGACAAAAAAAGAATAAAATAGAATAATCACAAAAAAACAACAAATGTGTTAGTCTTAGGATAGAGGATTCGATGGAGGTACATAGAAGACTATCGTCCACAAGTTAATCACGTCATCTATTGAAATCATATAAACCAAATCTCCCAGTGATGACTTTATAGTAGTTAGTTCAGCCTCTCTCTAATAGGCAATCTCTCGCTTGGATGCTGTAATTGTAAGCTCGATCCCTCCTTGATCCAATATCATTGTAATATCCTTGGTTTTCTTCTCAAGGTTAGGCTTTATTAGTGTTGGCTCTCTATGAGGCTCTATGTGACGCTTAAACACTTTATACATAACTCAGAAGGGCAGAATGGTCTAGAGAGAATATTAATGCGTGAGTATTGTTCCAAACTCACAAGTATATATTTGATCTAATAAATATATAGCTTTATATACACTAAAATCGGTAGCTTGAAAGTCGATGAATAGCTCAAATCGCGGAGTAAAGTCAATGCGCTCGCTTACTCCTTATCTCTGGGGTGCTCCTTATATGCATGGACGTCCTCCACTACTCGTGGTGGTGTGTAGATTAGTGCAAAGTACTAACTGTGCATCAACTTATAGCTCCACCGTCCTTATTGCGCTCAAGATGTCCATAATTAGTAGGAAAAGAGTACAAATAACTATTAACTTGTTCTCAACATCAAGCACTCAAAATCTCCTCACCAATCGAGTTATGAAAAATGTATCATTGATTTTAATAAAGTTTGATTGATGCAAGTACTCCCAGATGAGTCAAATGAAAACATGTCCTAAATGTTTCTTAACTCAATGATCTATGCATTGGAGAAAAAAATAGGTTCTAGTGAGTTGCCACACTTATGCTATCATGCCAAGCATATAAGGAGTAAACTAGCATCTTATGCACATACCACATGGATAGAAAGTGAAAGTTGGAATCTTTAGACTTATGGGTGAATAAGGCTACATTTAGGCCATAACACTTCAATAATTACCGATATGGAGCTCCACGTATTCCTAATCATGTTGAATCCTAATAAGATGCATGGTGTGCATATGCTCCTTAGTATAAACCTTAGTATAAAGATGAAATTTAGAACTAGATGATGGAATCATCATCTTAAGAAGTCTTATTTTCATCAAGCTGAACTATGCACATGAAGTCCAATACCATCTCTCGATACACTTTCTCCTAGATGTCAATGAAATTTTACCATCTGTTAAATTCAGTAGTCTCTGTACCTATCCTCCAAGTCAAGCTCTCTTAATACTCTGAAGTCAATATACCACAATGGCTAAAACTTCTTCGTTTGCAAACTAGTAATGCTTTAACTAAAGCTTAGTTGTGAAGTGAAGGAGTGGGGAGTGGGTACTTTAGCTGCTCTATAAGTGGCAAAGGTAGTGGAATATCTACTATAGGTGACAGTTGTGACTCAAGATTCCTAGAGGTAGCTACCTGTAAAGTAGAAGAAATAACTCTTAGTTTTTTTTATATCAGGGCCGCTTTTTCCCTTGCTATGTTGTGATATAGGCGCCACTCATTGAGTCATGATCGAAAGACCTATTTTTTTTTTAACAAATTAACTCTCAATCTTACTGAATATGATTCCTAATAGAAAAAGAAACATTGTAAAATGAGTGTAATGCAGCATCAAATAGTAAATATATGTCAAATGATGATATAGGACCCATGAAAATGTTATAATGTCCTTACACAAAATTATGACTAAACCATAAAACCCTCTAAAAATGCATTAACAACATAGTATATCAGGTTCAATATGTAAGCTTCTCCCTTGTTAATACATAAATAAAACCACACTCTCAATCTATAATGCCAATTTGAAAACCAAAACACAAAGTAAGTATATGTAAAGATAGATGGCAAAATAATATATGTAAGGATAGATGGCAAAATAATCCAAGCAAAATAATGGTAACAACATGAAATGCAAAGAAGACAATCACTCAAAGAGTATCAATACGAGTACTCCACTTCTCAGATTTAACACTGATAATTCAATTCACTCAATATAAAATTATCGACAAACTCATCCTTAATAATATAATAAACCAACACAACCAAGAATAGAGTTAACAATGAGAAACCACTCCTAACAAGTAGATAAACACTAGGTCATGCAAAAGCATTGCATCATTAATAAATTTTATCCATAAATAACTTAAAGTATAGACCCAAAACATGAATTTAAGCTATAACTCATCCAATCCTAATTATGACAGTCCCCGAAAATCCCTGCACAAAAGTTTATCCATAAGTCACAACCATCATCCTCAAGTAATACACAATTGGTAGTAATATTAAAAGTAAATGTTAGGGGAAAAGGAATACCTAGAATTCATGTAAATGGGGATGAAATAGATGCATAAAACATCAAAAAATCTAATAAAAACCTTAACCTTACAAAATTAGGGTTTTTCACTATAAATAAAACTCTTAACTTAAAATTGGTGAATTTATTGTGTGAAACTAAGGAGAAATTAGCTTAGGAGAGTCAAAATATACTGAAAATTACAATGAGAAGGATTGAATTTAGAGAAAATTAAAAAGAGTGGAAACAATTTGCTACAAATATTTTCTTCTACATTAAATTGTAGTTAAACACGACCTTATATGGTAGCATGTTAAGGCTAAATTCAAGACATGGATGTGAAATGGGTTTGTGTTAAAGGAATATGAGGTTTACATGGATGTTAAATAGGAGAATGTTTGATAAACAGAGTAATATGAGGAAAAAAATATTATTTAGTGCTCTTAAAACAAAAGGTAAACATGAAAAAATATGATACTGTGCTAGTGTATTAAATAGAAACAAAGAAATGGAAGTGAAATGAAAGAAACAAAGTGAGAACACAATACCATATTATTGTCTTGTTATAAACTCTTTAAAATTCATCTTCATGTTGAGAAGAATATGGCCTTAACATATGGGCATGTAAACAAATACAATAGAGACATGGGGCTGCGCTTTGACTATGTTCAAAAATGGTGTTCTTAACTTCTATTTCTCACTTATACATAGAAATAACATGCTACATTATTTTCCTCATGTTATGCATGCAATAGTTTAGAGAATTGTACCTAGTTCAATATAGGTGCATATTTATCATACCTAAATTTGGAGGAGAACACAAGAGCTACAAAATGATATATTTGTCTTATGTTTAATACAGGTACTTTCTACTTCTTTATACAACAAGAACATGGGGATGATGTCACGACCCGACACCATATCGGGCCCATGAGAACCGTCGCATAACCGAATTAAGGACACTCATGGTATTCTTAATCCGACTATGCAAGGCTAACTGAACATCTCTTCTTTAAAACATTTGGATAGCACAACTGTTGTATTTTAAAAATCCCCAAAACACAATCAAATACCTGCAAACAATTTTAAACACACTTCTATATTCACATCAAAAATTTTACCACAACTTCAGGACTTTAAAGTCCACTCAAAACAATCTCAACAATAGTACCAAAGTTTATACATAGGTCTTTTACAAACTACAAGTGTGAGATCCCACATCGGTTGGAGAGGAAAACGAAGTATGCCTTATAAGGGTATGGATACCTCTCCCTTACAGACGCGTTTTCCATGGCCTAATGCACCGGATCCCATCAGAACTCTGAGCTTAAATGTGCTTGGGCGAGAGTAGTACTAGGATGGGTGACCTCCTGGGAAGGCCTCAGGAAAAGCAAAATCGTGAGGGCTTGGCTGGGTCAAGGCCCAAAGCGGATAATATCTGTAAGCGGGTGATCTGGGATGTTACAAGTGGTATTAGAGTCGGTACCCGAACTGTTGTGCCAGCTAGGCTGGGCCCCATAGAGGGCTGGGCCCTAAGGGGGTGGAAGGTGTGAGATCCCACATCAGTTGGAGAGGGAAGCGAAATACGCCTTATAAGGGTGTGGATATCTCTCCCTTACAGATGCGTTTTCCATGGCTTAATGCACCGGATCCCATCAGAACTCCGAGGTTAAATGTGCTTGGGCGAGAGTAGTACTAGGATGGGTGACCTTCTGGGAAGGCCTCGGGAAAAGCAAAATCGTGAGGGCTTGGCTGGGCCAAGGCCCAAAGCGGACAATATCTGTAAGCGGGTAATCTGGGATGTTACAACAAGACAGTCAAGATTTAATTTATAAAAGCATAAAGCATATCAACATAACCAACTTAATAAAAAAAATAATTCATGAGCCACTGCAAATGAGCATGAGTTAGGAAAAAATATAGATCACGAATAGAATTCGATATATACCAAGACGGTATAAATAACCTATAAAGTAAACATACAACAAATAGGCTCAGCCTATGACTCAACATATACTGGTTAGGAACCATACAGGCCTAGCTTATTAACTCACTCATTCAGTGAACATAGGTTCCAGTTCTAGTACACAAAAGCATAAAATCATCATATGTATCAATCAAATCTAGATAGAAAACTAATATTAGGATAAGCCAAAACAATCATGTGTGACACCACTAGTCGGCCAAACTAATGTGCACATCCACCAATACTCGGTGGTGGCTCGACTTCCATCCTTGGTGAGTCTGGATTACAATTAACAAGAGTGTCATGACCCTAGGTGATGACCTTGTCAGTGTCCAGACCTTAGGTTTGGAATCACACGTAAGTCCCATAGAAAGGTGTCGATACGGCGACTCGACTTTAATGTACCAGCATCAAGGGTACGGGGTTCGTTTAATCAGTTATGTCTAGTATATGATTGGCTAATCGTTTCCTCACCAATCACAAAAATCATATTTAAATATTAAGAACAAAAATCAAGTAAGACACCATGCCTTTATTTATCGGTCCAACCGATAAAAAGAAACCTTGTTATGGCTCTAAGCCAAAGAGAACACAAACACACAACATACATGACTCGATTATACATATATAAGTTCCAAAACATTATTTTATGCAATAAAAGTCATCTTTTGCACTCTAAGTACAAAGTTGTTAGAAAATGTAGTTTCAGAAAATAAAACATTATCCTTTACACTTCAAGTACAGGTTTGTTGAAAACAATATCATTTCTCAAAACACATAATATAAACATTAGTTTCACTCCAAGTGCAAAGAGTTATTCAAAACAATGTCGCTAATTAAGTACATAAGTATACTAGCATCTATTTGAGATTTAATGCTACTATGCATTACCTAGGTTCCAAAATTCACATATAAGACATCATGCATGTCTTGGATGTCCTAATCTCATTTGAGAGATATGGTTTCCCCAACTTACCTCAAAGAAGGTGTACACTCTCTTAACTTTAACAATCCTTGGTACAAGCTCCTTGGTTCACAGCTCCTGAGCCTTTATACATAAAAAGACATACGATGAAAATACTACTTAGACATAAATTTCATATTTATACACCAACACATTAGCTTCTCTTTTGCATTTTCTAAGGCATTTAATGCCTTTAATCCAATACTTACTCATTTCATAACATAATTAAGCACATTTTTATCCAAGCATATTAGGCCATTATTCATCAATCTAGGCAACATTTCAAGTTTGCTCAAAGTAAACATGGAAGCGTTTTCCAATGTATATACCATTATAAAGCCTTAAATCCTAAGCCAAGTTCACTTAGGCATTTTAACAAACACGTAATGTGTATGACTTTCAAGTCACATTTTCAAGACTTTATCATAGTAATTCATGCTCCTATCTTGTTATATAGTAAACACTTCCAAATAATGACACATTTCACCACTCCATTTAATTCAATTCCCTTCATTTAAGTTACATTTATCATAATTACACAACTCATCACATTAATCCATTCCTTCTTCCATCATTTCGAGCAAGCCTACCCAACATACGTCTTCTTCATTTTTCATCATCAATTCACATTATACATTTACAATTAACACCATATAATCCATTTAAAACATCAATTCCGAAAGATATCCAAAAATTCACAACTTTCACCAAAGAGAGGGCATTTCGGTTTTGATTTAAGGGAGCTTCTCCATGACTCATTTCATTCATCTAAAACATGTTTCATGTATATTCAAGCATGGAGAACAACATATCTTAACACCAAACTAAAAATCATAATGTAGAGAAAGATGAGACAAAACTTACCTAAACCTTCCTTTATGAACAAGCTATCTTCTTTTAATCATAACTCTCTCTACAAAAACCCAAATGTCATGATTCTTATGCCCCCCGAAACTAGACTTGCATTATTCTTAATATATCCAAAAAGTACATAAACAGTATCTCACTTTAAAATATAATCTCCATCTAAATTATGTCTTGTTTCTGGTAAGAAACAGAATGGCAACTAATACTCAAACCTCAATAAATCATTATTAATACATCTCATAACAAAACTGTTTTACAGAAGCATTAATAAGACATCAATAATCATTTTTCATGTTTTATACTTTCACTAATTCGAAATCTAAGGTCCTTAAAAATCAGGAAATAATACAAGGTTCCTGCATAAGGGTCTATCACAGGCAGTATTAGAGGAACAAGCATAACTCGAACTCTAGTCACTATTTTGTCAAGCCACTTTCACAGAGGTCAAGTTAAGACCTATATCTAAAACTTTCATTCTTTGAGTTTCTTCAAATTCGTGCTCTAAGAATATGAAAGATAGATAGAAAGAGAAAGATGAAATTGAAACCAGAATTTCAACTTACCTTGATAACTTCTTTCCTTCTCCTCTTCTCTTCCCCTTCTTCTCTTCTCATTTTCGTTTTTCTCCCTCCTCTAACCTTATGGCAGACCTTCACTCTTACTTCTATTACCTTTTCATCCATTTTCTCTAGAAAATTCGAGAAGGTCAAACTAATCCACGTGTCACCATTCCATTGGTCCATATGTCACCATTCTATTGGTATATGTTATCCTTCTATTGGTTCATATGTTACTATTCTATTGGTCCATGTGTCACTTGCTTTAGACTCCACATGTCACTCATTTTAAGCCTCCATCTGGCACTACTTGTAAGGCTACATATGTCACCAATTGTAAGGCTACACATGTCACCATTCTATTGCTCCACATGTCATAAGTCTAAAGTGCCATTTGTCACAAACTTAAAGGGCCACTTGTCACAATTATACTCAAGCCACTTGTCATTCATTTGACTGAGCCATTTGTGACTTATTCCCAATGTCACATGTTAATTTCATAGGCCTAATCAACCTAAATTCTCATGTATCAATTTGTCTTGCTTTTTAACATTTTTCTTAGACTAGATGCACATATCACCTCATCAATGACTCAATTACAAAGATAAATTCCCAATTTACTAATTATAGTCCATTAAAACAAAATTCAAGACAAAATTAACACACAATTACATCATGATTAGTAAAAACCTTTCATACCCCAGAACATTTCAATTGAGTGTATATACTATCTTGCAATGATAGTTTAATCTCTTAACAATTTTAGGAGGCAGGATATTACAACTCTACCCCCTTAAAAAATTTCGTCCTCGAAATTCTTACTTCATTGATCAAACAGATGGGGGTAATGTTATCTCTATAAAATCAAAGAAAAGACATTGTTTAATAAAATAGATCGAACCAAGCCTAGCTAATTCGATATCCCAAACACCCAAGGAATGTTGATATGTAATCCCGTCGAGGTCAAAATCATCTGATCGTTAAAGACGTCAACTTAACGATTCGAGACTCAACTTCTAGACCAAAGACTTTGGACACCCATACTCGACTCATAAGGCTCATGAACGTTTTAAAAATGGAAATAACACTTTTGAAAACTTAAAAACCAGGCTTTGATACCAATTTAATTGTCATGAACCGATATCAACTTAATTGTCATGAACCGATACCACATCGAGCCCATCACGACCGTCGCATAACCGAGTTAAGGACACTCATGGTATCCTTAATCCGACTATGCAAGGCTAATTGAACATCTCTTTTTTAAAACATTTGGACAGCACAACGATTGTATTTCAAAAATCCCAAAAACTCAATCAAATTCCTACAAACAATTTTAAACACACTTCTATACTCACATAAAAAATTTTACAACAACTTCAGGACTTTAATGTCCACTCAAAACAATCTCAACAACAGTATCAAAGTTTATACATAGGTCTTTTACAAACTACATATAGCACCCCACTCCTGCAGGACCTGAACCCGACATCGTGAGTGATATCCGAGTTCGTGCCCCACTAGAGTGACGTGTTAGTGCACTGAAACAGTCAAAACTTAGTACATAACTTTTTTTTTTTGAATACAATCAAATGCGCAGAAACCAGTAAACAATTTGGGCCCGCTTTATTTCATAAACATTTTCAGTCACAACAATACAATCAATAGAATTTTAATAGCCATTTGGGGCCCATTACAATTATAAAACATTTTTAGTCATAATGACTTTACTTTACAACATAAATCCATTTATATACATATGGTACAAAAATTTCAGAATACATTATTTATATAAAAATTACGGAATACAAATTTGTACAAAAATAGGAAAATACAAAATGTAGACGTGAATTGAACCTGACCTCTATCTTTCCCTTGCATGCAGTATGTAGACTCCTGTTTGCCTAACGGGGTATTCTTCTGAGTCCTGAAAAATATTTGCAAATTTTGGGTGAGTTTTGCGATCTCAATGAGTGACCATCATCGATGGCTCACCCAGTCACGTAACACATAATTCACATTTCACATTTCACACTTCACACTTCACATTCAATACTGAAGTAAATCACTTGTTAGTATAGTCTTTATGGACAGTATACAAAATGCACAAGAAGGGGGGGTTGAATTGTGTATTCTTTTTCGTAAATACAATCCCCTTTGATATTTCTTTGAAAACTAACTTTTTAAAGTTACTAAGTGAATATCACAACTATTATACAAGATTATCTTCAAGATTAAATCGTAATTAACTTCTATATTCTTGTATACGAACAATAAAAATTAAACGTAAAAAGTTAGAGAGTAGACACAACAATTTTATCCTAGTTCACCTTAAACCGTGGGCTAAGTCCAGTCCTCAGAATCCTTTTGAGATTTCACTATTCTTCTCAAACTGTACAAGTATTCTTTCTCTACAGAGCCTCTTCAGGTCTTTTACACCAAGTATTATTTTCGCTCACTTAGCCTCTTCAGGCTCTCAACTTTTCCTCTCTCTTACAAGAAAGATATTGCGAGCTTTGTTACAATAATGACAACTCTAGTGTTTCGTACAACAAATACAGTGTTTTGCTAAAGTTCAAAAAACTTAAAATCGCTAATTCAAATTACTAACTTTTTCAGTCTTCGACTCTGACTTGTATTTATAGCCTTCCTCTTCAACTACTTCTTATTTCTTATTTCTTGTTTTTTATTTCTTGTTTCTTTGTAGAAACCATTATTCAGTTTAGTTCTGTAACTATCTCAAACTGATTAATCGTCCGACGTACTATCGGGTCTTTGTCTTCGTATCTTCTTACTTTCTACTTCCTTCTTAGTTTTTGCTTCCTTCTTAGTTTTTGCTTCCTTCTTAGTTTTCCGCTTCCTTATTAGCTTTTCGCTTCCTTCTTAGTTTTTCGCTTCCTTCTTAGTTTCCGCTTCCTTATTCGTTTCTGCTTCCTTCTTAGTTTCCGCTTCCTTCTTAGTTTTTGCTTCCTTTTTAGTTTTCCGCTTCCTTCTTAGTTTCCGCTTCCTTCTTAGTTTTGCTTCCTTCTTAGTTTCTGCTTCCTTCTTAGTTTTCCTTCACACTTAACACACATATAATTTCTAATATTATTATTATTTGATTGTCACCAAAATTAGTAGACGTAAAGTCATTTTGACTTAACAATCTCCCCCTTTGTGATGATAACAAATAATCATAACTTTAGAAAGATGATCGAGTATTATTTATAAGAAGATATATAATTGAAAAAATTGTAAGCTATACTATCTTCTTTTTCTGCTCTTCTCTTCTTTTTCTCTTCTCCTTCTCTTCTCTTCTCCCTCTCTTCTCTTCTACCCCTATCTTTCTCTTCTTGTCTTCTCCACCTATTTGTTATTAATAAAAAATTTTCACCATAGATGCTTCATAATCTCAGAGAACATTTGTTGCATCTCAGTGCAGAGTGACTTGAGGTCTTCTTCCATAGACACTCATAAACGAGCTACTTTCTCATGTAAGTCACCCACTGAGTCGTGCAGATCATCAACCTTGTCATGAATTTCTTCAATTTCTTCAACTAAGGCTTCATAACTCTTTTGCTGTATGTGACTAACTTCTTCCAAACCAATAGTAGCAACAAATGGTTGTGAAGGTAAGACATCTAGTTCAATGATTATGATAGCAGGAGGTTTGAAAGATAAGTTTCTTTTAGGGAGATCAAGGTCATCAGGTCTAGTTAGCTTTGGAACTTGTTTTTCGAAAAGGTGTAGTACATCTCCAATTAAAGATATAAAGCTCAAAGGTTTAAGGTGCATAATTAGGTGCAAAAGAGTCTCTATGTTAAAATTAATACCTCCAATTCTGATGGTTCTGTACTACCCTTCTGTTATTTTGCCAACTACCTAAGAAGTTTCATCAGTGGTGAAGCGACCACAATGACTTCCTGATGCCTTTGAGATATAGTGGGAAACATAGATTCTCCTCTGTTGAGCTACATAACATGCCTTATCTATGTTCCTTACTTCTGCTTCTATCTGATCTTCTGTCAGATCATTTGTAATTCCTTCTGGATACATTTTCTTCTTCCACTTGTCTTCATTGCGTACAATGTAAGGTCTTGGTTGAATGTCAGGTACGATCTTTATCACTGTTCTTTTTATGACTGGATAAATAATGTACTTCTGCTTGGTCATCTGTGTTGGATATGGTTCTGACCTCTCATCTCGCAGAACACCATATAACCTTTTCTCTCCATGATTCAACAAATGTATTGAACGACTATTTACCAAGATTGGTTCAAATTGTACCTTGACCACCCTTCTCAAGGGTTCTCTTATGATTGTTGAGCTTCTACTCTTGACAGGTTCAACTTCTTCAATTATCTTGAGTTTCAAATCCTCTTTTCTCATAGGTTGAGAAGGATTAACATGTGATGAACTATGTTCAATTGACCTTTTCTTTTGTTGAACATTAGCTGGAGTACTCTTTCTCTGACTGATTTTCTGCTTCTTACTTTCTTCTACTAGCCTAGGAGGGGTTTTTTTTGTTGAGGTTGAGATTTCTTCTTCTCAAACTCCAACTTCCTCTTACTTTTAGTTTCTTTTGTCAATTTTGCTGGCTCCTCCTGCAAAATTAAGACTAACGATCTAGTTGCTTTTGGTGTTTTCTTTCCCGAATCTCCACCATGTGTCAGACCTTTCCCTTTCTTCTGCTTTTGTTGTCTCAGGCTTAATAGTCTTGGTTGTTTGGATTTTTCAGAATGGAGTGTCACCCCCTTTCTCTTCAAAGACACTTGTTTCTCAACCTGTTGCACCTGACTTTCTTCTTTACGAGAAATCGTCTTAACTTTCATTAATTCATCTGATGGTTTCTTCTTTTCTTCTGTAGGCATTCTTCTAGTGGATTGAGATTTTGATTGCTTTGTGGGAGTAACCTTCTCACTCAAACTTTGTTTGACAGCACGCTCCCCCTCAATCCTTGCTTTCACCATGGAATCCGCATCCTCCTTTTCCTGATTCTTTAAGTCGATTTTACTGATAGTTGTCACATTAATGACGCTTTTCACGTTCATCTTCATTCTGTTTCCTCTTTCAAGAAAAATTCCAGAATCTCTAAAGATTCTTGTCAGTAGCATACCATAAGGTAGGGCATTAGAGTCTTTCGTCGACTTTATCATGAAACTGAGGATTAGGTGTGGAAGATCTATGGGATGGTGGTTGAGTAGATGAAATAGACATTGCTCATCTATCGTCGTCACCAAATTCTTCGATCCTGTTTTTGGTAGAACACAATGGAAGAGTAGCGCATGTAGAACCTTAGCCTTCGGTACAAGAGTTGAAGCCTTCTTCTCCTTTAGGTCACTACATCCATAAAGTTTTCGATTGATCTATGCCTTCTCTACATTGGCTTGAGTAATCCATCTTATTTTATGAGCGATCTTTACTCCAACACACGGACACTCAGTAGCTTTTGTGATTGACTCCAGTGTTATTATAACCGACAATCTATCCACCATTGATACTAACGTATCTTCGACTACCTTTGCATTCTTCCAGAAGTCATATACTTTATTCAGATAAACTGTCTCACAGACCTAAAAGAAGTTCTTCCACCCAGCTGCATCAATCTCTGGTTCGATATCCATCTAGTCCTTCTTCAAGGAATCAAAATCAACGTGTCTTCCACAAGTCATTGATTGCTCCATTTGTATCTATAGTCAACAAAAAAACTAAACGCATAAATGTATTTCTCACGGAGGTGAGGTTAGTTTCTGAAGTTGAGAGTGTTACCATAGAGCGTTTGATATTGAAAACAGAGTAATGAAACATTGTGTTGAGAGTTCTTTCAAAAGTGGATTTCAGGGTATCTCAAGAGTGTTCTAGAGTAGGTGATATTCTTAAGGCTTTGAGAAGATTTCCCTCCAAAACTTTCTCATGAGAGAAGTTACCGTCTATAACTTACTGTTATTGTTACCTTGAATTCTTATGCCCTTTTATCTTTTTAACTAAAAAGGGTCAACTGGGTAATGACGTGTCAGACGGTTGATCACTCAACATTACCACATTCAGGTTTCGTCTGATTTCTTTGAATCTTTCTTCACTTAATGGCTTAGTGAAGATATCTTCCCATTGATAATTCATCTCAACAAACTGTAGACTTAAGATCTTCCTCTGTACGTAGTCTCGTAGGAAATGATGTCTAACTTCGATATGCTTTACCCTCGAGTGTTGTATTGGATTCTTCGATAGGTTGATAGCACTTGTATTGTCACAGAAGATTGGGATTTGTTCTTCTCGTATTGAATAATCTTCTAATTGGTACTTGATCCACAACGTCTGTGAGCAACAGCTTGCGGCTGACACATAGTCAGCTTCTGCAGTGGATAGAGCAATTGAGCTTTGCCTCTTACTTGACCAGGAAACTAAGTTGTGGCCAAGAAAGTGACATCCTCCACTTGTACTCTTTCTATCAATCCTGTCTCCAGCGTAATCAACATCATAATAGCCAATTAACCTGAAATCTTTACCTTTCTCATACATTAAGCAAAGATCAGTAGAACCTGATAGATATCTCAAAATTCTTTTAACTTCAATATAATGAGACTCTTTAGGATCTGCTTGAAATCTAGCACACAAATATCACTAAACAAAATATTAGGTCTGCTTACTGTAAGGTAAAGTAAAGAACTAATAATTCCTCTATAAAGGGTTTGATGAACCTTCTTACCGGCTTCATCCTTAGATAAAAGGTTTGCAGGGTGTATAGGAGTTGACATTGCTTTTACCTTTTCCATTCCATACTTAACTAACATTTCTTTGATATATTTCTGTTGATGAATAAAAATCTTTTCTTCGGTTTGTTTAACTTATAACCCAAGAAAGAATTTTAATTCACCCATTATGCTCATCTCAAATTCATTCTTCATCAAATTCTCAAAACTAGTGCATAGTTTTTTAGACGTTGCACCAAAGATAATATCATCAACTTTTATTTGAACTATGATGAAATCATTCTTAATGCATTTTTTATACCATGTCCTCTAATGAAATCATTCTTAATGCATTTTTTATACCATGTCCTCTACTAAAATCATTCTCAATCAGAAAGGAACTTAGACGATCATACCATACTCGAGGAGCTTGTTTCAATCCATACAAAGCTTTATGAAGTCTATAGACATAGTCTGGTTTCTTAAGGTCTTCGAAACTAGGAGGTTGCTTTACATAAACCTCTTCATCTATAAAACCATTCAGAAATGCGCTTTTCACATCCATTTGAAATAACTTTATATAATGACAAACAACATATGCAAGCAAGATCCTAATAGCTTCCAACCTGGCTACAGGAGCATAAGTTTCATTGTAGTCTGTTCCTTCCTGTTGATTATAGCCTTATGCTACTAATCTAGCTTTGGTACGACTTACTCTACTTGACTCGTCTAGTTTATTCTTAAAAACCCATCTAGTTCCTATGATGGAGTTTTTAGAGGGTCTGGGAACTAAAGACCAAACTTTATTCCTAGTAAATTGGTCCAGCTCCTCTTGCATGGCTAGAATCCAAGCTTCATCCTGAAGAGCTTCATCAATTTTCTTAGGTTCTATTTCAGAAATGAAGGCAACATTTGCTTCTCTTATGAATTTAGACCTAGTTCTCACACCTTCTGAGGTTTCTCCTATAATCGAATTTTCTAGATGAGAACTCTTATATCTCCAATCCCTTTTCAGATCAAGAGTTTCAGGAATATCTTCTACTTTGTCTAAAGGAGTATCTGATGGTCACACATCTTCACTATCAACCAAGGGTACTGATAGGGTTTCATTATCAGTATCATCTCTCTTATTTGGTTGAGAACTGTCATCAAATTTGACATGAATAGTTTC
>JAOTAX010102389.1:0-27113 GCA_025629825.1 Erythroxylum guanchezii | reverse complement strand
TTTCGTGGTGAGGAATCCCTTCCTCGTGACGCGCGTGTCCAGATATCACGTCGGACGTCGGGCACGTGTCGCACCAGGGAGGGGTTCCAACATTAGAGCATCCATTTAACAATTTCAAGATTCACATTTACTTAAATTACTACTAATGAAACCTTTATTTGGGGGTTCTCCACAAAATAATTGTTCTCATATACTTTTAAATAATAAACATTTCCTTTCTTATTGTCTCTAATTATAAACAAGCTTCGATAATATTTTTCTTGTATTTCTTTTATCTCACATAGATTCCTTTCGAATCTTAAATTGATAACCACTAGTGAACTATTTATTGTACCTTTGTCATTTCCCATTATACTCTCTGGAGCAAATCAATCATTTAAGATCATGTCTTAAGATCCTAACATAATATCCTATTTACATAAAAACCATTCATTTACCTTAGAGTTCAAAATTTTACTACCTTATAACATAATTTCGAGCTTATCAAACCTCAATCTCTTCAAACAAAGACTATACTTTATACTTCCACTGCGCAACTCTGATGTTTAATAAAAATATCTTTACTTGTTCATTTATAGTATTACATGACACTTATTTAATTTCAGGTATTCTAGAACTCAATATGGGACTTTATTAGTTACGAAAAAATTTTAATCAACTAAAATCTCCATATCATACTTGTTCAAAGGTCTCATACATAATTCTTATCGTTCTCCCAATCGTCAATTATAATTATCTGTAAAATAATAGCTCTAAATTTTAATGAGATAATTCCTTGTCATGGATCAAAACTTATCACTAAAATTTCCTCAAAAAGTTTACCACCATTTTCACTCATACGATTTTCAAGAAATAAAACGATTGACTTAAATCAAAAGAAACTTAAAATAATGAATGTTCAATACTTAGAATCGATATACTAATATACGCACAATTGAAAACTTACATCAAACTAATCATTACTAAATTAATAACATTAAAAAATTAAAATTCTTCCAAAAATATTGTTCAATCATCAATCTTGATTAAAAATTCCATCACAATATCATCCATAACATTACTTTGTACGAATTCACAAATCACCATACAATCAAATAGATTTGACTTTAAAAACAAAATTATATGCTAAGATTTATATTTATTCTAATCAATCACTCTATAAGGTCATAATATTTAAACATATCAAAATTCAGTCACTAATTACTTATATTAATAATTAATCTTCAACGAATTCAACTGTAATAAGCAATTTCTTCCTCCAAATATATTCAAAAACTACTTTTCTAAAATTAAAGGCTAAATAACCTAATAAACTTATGTAATTGTCAAGTCATAGAAACTAGATAACTTGTATACCAAATTCTTAGTACTTTTCTAGCTATCATGGCTAATATGCTAAGAGATGGGACCATTATACATTTCCTATGAAATACTATATCTAACTTCCCTTATGTACCAATCTAACTTCCTTTAAAAGCAATCCACATTGACAGGAAGCAATTTTAGTCAATTCACTTCCTAGTATGACTTCATAGTCATAGAAGTTTAATAAGATCAACTTATTAGAGAGCTTCTAATTCTAACTACTTTGTAACTACCTCTATGAACGTTCTACACTACTGGCGTAACTTTAGTGAAAGTATTAATATCATATGGCACTCTAAAAGCTCTAACTTAACCCTAATCTATCTAACAACATCTTTTAGAAATATCAGAGTGCATATTTCTAAGATATATCTAAATATATTCATCACTACTGAAACTATAATCATACCTATCACCATACAGGATGTAGCCTTAACATCCTGCTAGGTTACTGCAATTACCCTAGCCTATGCAGGTGGTCTCTTTCCATATTAGCTACACTTTGATGCTGAGCTCCTAGTATTTCGGGAGTCTTTAGGCATTGTAGATGGTTTGACTAACCTCTAACTAGACGATATTCCTTATCTCATCCTTCTGTCACTAAACCATTCAAATTTATTATTTTTAGCCTATCCAACTAGATTAAGGCACTTTCGGGATCTCTACTCCCATCAAGTGGTTTTGTGCCTAACTTACAAATATACTCGATTAAACTCCCTAACACTACTAGGGCCTCCCGTGGCTAGCGCATCACCGCTGCCCGTATCTGTATTATTCATTCAAGGTTAAAAAATTTGACTGATGGTTTTATAGTCTTAATGTTTCTAGACAAGGTTGATTTGTAAAGAAAAAATTGCTAATCCATCCTATTGCTTAACCTCCCTAACTGAAGGTAATTCAAGTGCTAGAGACTCTGGTGTGGCTTTGAGACCCCTAAGGTTTCGTTGGTGTATAATTTTGTGAATTCAAAGATAAATTATATAACACTATAAGTTTTAAAATCAGAAAAAAAAAACTTGCTAGGTTACTCTGTTCACAAAAACAACATAAAAATAGATTAAAAAATCATAACACATATATAGACAACCTTATTTTAAAACCTGCTCTAATACCATGAGAAAGTATCCATCCTAGAGTTCCTCTTCTATAACCCAAATGAAGCCCTCTCGATGACCCCATGGTTGCCCTCTAATCGATATCTAACTCAGTCGAAGGGCTCTCGCAAATCCTAGCCATTCAACTGTTAAAAACCTTTTATATTTTAAAAGTTAAAAGTGCAAAAAAATAATGGAATTTTGATTTAAAAAATCGAGCAACATAACAACTGCTTTTTCTAAGATTCTCAAATTTTAAAAACCTGCATAACACAATTTAAAACACTTCTAATATTTCACATACCATCTCAACTTCTGCAATGGGACTTCAAGTCCACTTCACAAATAGCCACAAACATAAAATTCCCAACACTTTAAAAACAACATTGAGGATCAAAGCCCTCGTAGTTCATTAAGTAAAAGATATTTACTTTCCAAAATAATTTAAAACATATATACAAGTAACTAAGCCAATTTCAAGAAAACACATACATAGCAAAAATGACACAAGCACAGCAGCACCTAATAATGCAACTAATCCTGCAGTAAGGTCCCAACTACTGTAGCACCTATACGTATACCTAGAGTGATTTATTTAAAAAATAAAAATAAGGTTGAGCTAAACGAAGTTAGTGAATGTTAATTAGTTTACCATAAATTAAACTTTTCATAACAACATAACTGAGATATTCCCATACAATAATAAAGCTCATGGTAAAATAATTGCCATAAAATTCATTTTTGCATTATAAAATTCTTTCTTGCATTATACAATCTGGTAATAAAATAACATTTCATAAAACACAACTTTATTTTTCTAAAATTACTATTTCGAAATGCCATTTTGAAATTAAACTCATAATATGAGTTTCCATTTTCCTTTTTCCTTTTTCCTTAAACAATAATTAGTGGTGGCAATAAGTTTCCTGAAAATTTTTATACTGAAAATAAACCAACCATTAGAATTGGTACCATACGTTACCTCTCAAATTACTTTTAAAATAAATAGTGACGACGGCATTATTATTTTCATAAATTTTCTTGTACAACATAGCCCGCCACTAATTTCTTACCATACAATAACCTAAGCATAAAGTCATGGAGTTAGTTCTGCATCACTTACCCATAATTGGTTAACCATAAGTTATGGAGCTAGTTCTACATTGCTTACTCGCAATAGGTTAACTGTTATAAATCGGTAATTACAAAGCTAGTTCTACATCGCTTACCTATAATATTTTGGCTAGTAATATATACATGGAGTTGGTTATATATTGTTTACCCGTAATAATTTTGGCTAGTACTATATATATTCCATAGGTGCAGAGGGCAACTCACTAGACTACTATCATACATAATACCACCCGCTATTAGTAAATGATGTCCCCCAGACACTGCCATGCACGATCGAAATACTCTGACTGATATAATAACATGTATAAAACCTAATAGTGTATTGTAGGCTAAAACTTCATCTCCTTTTTATCAACAGATAACACAATTTTAATGTAACATCCAATCATATAAAATTTAACCTTCAAATTAAAATTCATATATTGCTAAACATAAACTTATACTAGCAATATTCACTTTTAAATTATCATTCAAATAACTTAACATAAATATTCACTTTATGGTAAAACAGAAATCATTTGCATAAAATCAATTTAAAGTACACTCATTATTTGCTAATTTCCTTTTCATCTATTCGAAATCTTTTAGTTGGTTTTGTTTTTCCAATTCAATTCCATTTGATTTCTAGCACTTAAAACCAATCCAAATTAACTTCCATGACATGTTAATACATACGTTTAAGCCATAAAATTTCATTAAAAATATTTTACAACATCATGCACCCTTAGCCGAATTTCAACCAAAATCAAAACCAATTATTTTTCATTTCTTTACTTCATTATCATCAACGAACATCATAAAACATCAAAATAGAATCTTGAATCATATCACATTAAAAAACCTTAGCCATGGCTGATATTTCATCTAATCATTTCCATGTTTTTTTTTTCATTCTTTCATCATTAGACTAACTTCCTAATGTCTTTCATAAATCTTAAATCATCAAATGGTAAATCAAAACACCTAAGGCAATGGATCTTACCTTTGAACAAGGTTCCACACACTAGGTTTAGTGATTTTCTTCTCCTAATCACTTCCAATGTAATAAAACTTTGATATCACATGATAAGGGTGTAATTCACACCATTAAAACCAAATCTCAACTATATGACAACAAATCCATCTTTTCATCTAAATGAGTATGCTTACCAACCCATTTTCTTCGTCCTCTTTAATTAGATGGCTATGAGACCTTGTTGGATACTTAATTGGATGTAGATGAGCATGAAAAACACATTGGACACTTATTCATGGCCTAGCCGAAGCTCTCTCTTCTCCTCTTTCTTTTCTTTTCTTTTTTATCTCTCTTCCACCTTTTTTTTCTCCTTAGCTGAATCTCCACCTTGGTTTTTTGTCTTTTACATTTCTTTTTCACTTTCACTTTCACTCTCACGTTTAACACTAAAATGAAGCAAAATGTGACTAAAGTTAGCTTTTTATACTCATTTAGTGCATTGCACATGTCACTTTCTTATTGGTAATCACTTATGACTCATCACCATTTAATTAATGATTCTTAACCCTTAAGAAAGACTCTAATCCATCGTTAAGTGTGACTCATCAATCCACTACCACCATTTTATACAAAAGACCATTTTGTCCATTACTAAATTAAACGGATAAAGTTTTCTAAATAAATACGAAAAATATTCTATATAAATCTAAACCTCAGATTGACCTTATCTAACTAAACCTAAGACCCTTCAATTGTGTCCTTAAAACAATTTAATTGGGCACATTATCCCTAAAATCCATTATTTTTCAATACGGGTCTTTTTATCCTGAAATTTTTGGATTACCCGAATTCTATTCAAACAACCTCCATTTTGATCCGTTGCAATTCCTAGGAACTCCAATCCTAATTCTTTAGCTTTTTATCATATTTCAAAATTGTTCGGTAACTTCTTCGGTTTCTCGGAAGAATTTTCATATTGAATCAGAAATTTACCAAAAGTTATAAAAATCATTTGGCTTTCATTAAAAAATGTCATCTAAAACTCCAAAGCATATTTTAGGTTAAAGCTCATTCGGACTCATTCTGTAGCTTTTCAGAGTTTTCATAAATTTTTTGAAAACTTTTCATTCGAGTCCAAAGTCATCTCCAGTCTATCCATGATCTCTATTATAACCTCAATCATACATTTAAACACTTAAATTACTCTAGTATACCATAAATAGAACATACTCTATAAAATGCATGAACAACACATCATACAGTACAATAATCAAATTAGTATATTCCAAATATAATATAAAAGGATAGTCCCAATTATATAACATTTTATTGTTACCACTTATGTTAAGCTTAAGTCTAACTTGATCCAGCATGTGCAAATTATTTGTCTAAAATTAAATTAGTTAATTTTACTCAATAATTTATTTTTATTATACCTTGAATAATATAATAATGTTGAATCTAAATTTAATACCAAATACTCAAATATATATAGGCAAGAAAACCATGTAAGTATCTTCTTCTAATGATAACTATTATTATACTATAACAAACTTCTTCAATTGTATTCCTTATTCATGCTTTTAGTAGGTTAAATTAAGTGAAACAATTTTATTAAAGTACTATACATTTCAACTTTACTTCATGTAAAGAGAAGGGCAAGGGCAAGGGCAAAGGATAAAGCAAACTTCAATACATAAGGCTTCCCGGTTTATGGGGGTCAGGGGAGGGCCATCCATTTTATGCAGCCTTCCCTTTGCATTTTACAAAGAGGTTGTTTTTATGACTTAAACTCGTGAACTTCTAGTCACAAAAGGGTAACCATACTAGTTGCTCCAAGGCCATCTCTACTTTCTTTAATTATATATTATGATATCTCGATGTTGACATCTATCATAGATTTTGTCATTAAAATTTATAAACCATTAATCAACTTAAAATGTCATTATATTTCATCATCTATATGATATTGATATATCTCTAAAACTTTGTTACCAAATCTTCAAGAGGGATTAAAGAAAAATTACATAACGGACGTACAATTTTCCTTTCTAACTTTGAGAACTCTTCTCAAACTAATCTTATGTCCAAGAAATTTGCTTTATTAATACTTAGCATCAATTATACTAAAGAAAATGTAATTTTTACTTATAATAAAATAATGGCAACAAATTAAGTAATTGGTTATCTACCACAATAACTAAATAAGATTAGGACTTTAGTCATTTATTTGATTACTCCCACTATTTTTTTGAAATAATAGCCCTCACTAATATTCAAGAAGATTAATCTAATCTCTCTAGTGGACTAAGATCCCATTTAAATTTATTTGATCTTGAGTTTGCTTAACAAACTAACTAAACTTAAATTTGATAGAAAACAACTTTAACAATCACTTCATATGTGACTTATAGATATGTTAGGTGACAACTTTTTTCTAAAATATTTCTTATATATCATTCCTAACCATACTTTTAAATTCATATGATTATGAGTTTGCTCATCTAAATCATACAAATTGAGTTAATGGGACCCATTAATTTAAATAAAAATATTTAGGCTAAAGAGCCCTTGATTTTTCTCAACAAACCCTACAATAAACAGAACTCTACTTCTATCCTTAAATAATTAAATACAACTAGCACATTCTACACGTATACTTAATATTTTAATGAGAGATTTAATTTTTAATGATCTCATTAAACAATTATTCTTGGGCCCGAGTCTCGTACTTATCCTAAGGTGACCACTTGAGACGGCCGGGTGAAGGCCATGAGAGAGGAAAGTTGAAAACAGTCAATTTGAAGGAAATTTTTGCCGTAAAAAATGGCGGGTTCATTGTGGCAAATTATATGTTTGACCGCGGCAAAGTTAAGATAATATTTCCAAGGACCCTTCAGGAGAAGTTCGTCGCAGCCAAACATCTGGCTTCACTGCAATGAATGTCCAAGGTTAAGCCAATGCACCCTTCAGGACAATTGTGCCATGGCGAAAGGCTGGCTTCGCCGTGACGAAGTTCCCAGATCAAACTTAAGTACCTATCGGTGAAAATACGTCGCACCAAAAGGTTGGCTTCATCGCAGCGAAGTTACCAAAATCAAACAAAAATACCCCTCGGGAAATGTTCGCCGCAGCTAAAGTCACAAATTCATCATAGTAAAACCTTCGATTCAGACACCCAGACCCAAATATCCAACACTAAATTTTGCATATACTATTCCAACAACCAATAATCACTCAACCAAAAGATAAATACAAACATGTACAAAAGAAACTTCTTCAAATCTTAGTCTCATTACTAAAACAAAATAGAGTTTTACAAAGCTTTAATGGGTATTTCAAGCCACAATACATCATTGATCTCATAACCCACAAATACAAAATATACATGAACGAGTAATACTTAAAATGCAGCTAAAGCCTTATGTTTTCCATAAGCTAACTTAAAATACAAAAATATGCAGATTTGGAGAGATGCCTTGACTCTCGAGGTAACAAGTTTATAACAAAGAAACAAGCAAAATCATTGAAAATATTCATTGCCATAGTAAATTTGCATTGAATCCATAAAACACGTATTTCTCAAATTCTCAACTTGTCAAACAATTCATAAACAACATAAGTCATGTATTCATCAAACTTCTCAACACATCATAAACACATAAGCAATTAGAATGGTTTGGGTAGCTCCATAAACTTGAGCGAGTTCTTGTGAATCTCCAATAATAGCATAATGGACTATCACAAACCCATATAAACATGAATTTCATGACTTGTAAACATATTGCCTAAAAGGCACATTTCAGAAACATGATTTCCATAAGCATAATATATTTCAAATACCATTTCCATCTTCATTTCATAAATCATCAACAAGATTCATATACTAAACATGTAGCATTTTCTTAAATCATCTAAGGAGAAGTAAATGCAACCTTTATAAAGCGATTGAAATCATTTAACTCTATTGATTTGGAAAAATATTCATGGCTCATTAACTCAACTATAAACATGTAATCCTCTTGGATTCCTTGCTTAAAACTTGCTTAAAGGTGCCTCTCCTCTTGCCTTTCTTGATTCCCTTTAACATTGGTAAAAATCCCATTCAACCCAACATTCAAATGGAAAATTCATAAAGTTTCAATAATCAAAAATGGTAAAATTAAGCTTAGACTTAACTTACCCATAACTTTTTTAGGTTAGAAAAACTAAAACCTAGTTTTGCAATCCATGGAAAATCAAATGGGTTTCTCTTCTTTCTTCCCACACAAACTCATTTCTCTACTTCTATTTCTACTCAAACAAGAAGAAAGATGAAGCTTACCTTAAGCTTAGCCAAATCTTCTTCCTTCTTCTTCTTTCACGACTTTCTCTCTTCTTTCCCTAGCTTTTTTTCTACCCAAACAAGAAGAAAGATGAAGCTTTCCTTAAGCTTAGCCAAATCTTCTTCCTTCTTTTTCTTTCACGATTTTCTCTCTTCTTTCCCTAGCTTCCATGATTTTCTTCTTCTTCTTTCTTTCTTCTCATGATTTACTCCTTCTTTCTCATTTCAAGACTACTTTTATTCTTGTCTTTCCAAAATTACCCCTCCTCATTTAACATAAAGTCCACTTGTTCCTTTAGTCTATTAAATACCATACCATACTCTAACTTACTTCTAACATTTTTATTTAAATTTCTAATTTCTACTTATGCTTGCTAAATTAATCACTAAATTCCAAGAAAATAAAATAAATAAATAAAAAGAAAATTTTGGGGTCCAACAATTCTCCTCCCGTTAAAGAAGTTCGTCCTCGAGATTCTTACTTGAGTCATTGAAGAGGTGTGGATACTTCTCCTTCATGGCCTCCAAGGGCTCCCACATGGGCTCTTCCGTAGAATGCTTTTTTTCATAGGACTTTAATTAGCTGAACTGTCTTATTCTTGAGGACTTTTTCTTTAGTGTCCAAAATCTCCATTGGAGTCTCCTCATAAGTTAGATCATCTCTCAACTAAACCTCAGTGGTTTGAATGATGTGAGAGGGATCCGATCTATACCTCCTTAGCATGGAAACATGAAAGACATCATGTATCTGTGACAATTTTGGTGGCAGCGCCAACCTATAGGCTAATGGTCCAATTCTCTCAACAATCTCATAGGAACCTATGTATCTTGGGCTCAACTTGCCCTTCTTGCCAAACCTCATAACTCCTTTCCAAGGAGATGTCTTAAAGAATTTCTCACCAACTTCGTACTCCATTTCCTTTTGGTGTGCATCAGTATAGCTTTTCATTCTATCTTGAGCTACTTTAAGTCTTTGCTTAACTAGATTTACCTTGTCAACTGTCATCTGGAGTAACTTTGGTCCTATTAATTTCCTTTCTACTTCTTCATCCCAACATATAGAAGTTCTACATCTTCTTACATACAATGCTTCATAAGGAGCCATTTGAATGCTCGAGTGGTACGAATTATTATAAGCAAATTCGACCAATGGTAAATGCTCGTCCCAAGTACCTTTGAAATCCATCACACATGTCCTGAGCATTCCTTCAAGGTTTCAAATGGTCCTCTCAGATTGGCTATCTGTTTGGGGATGGAAGGCAGTGCTAAAATTTAACTTGGTCCTTAGAGCTTCTTGCATACTTTCCTAAAATCTCGAAGTAAACCAAGGATCTCTGTCAGAAACTATAGAGTCTGGAATCCCATATAGTCTCACTATCTCATCAACATACTTCTTTGCTAGCACATGCAGGGAATTAGTATGTTTAATTGTTAGAAAATGGGTTAACTTCGTCAAACGATCAATAATAACCCATATAGCATCATGCTTCCTACTAGTTTTGGGCAAACCCATCAGAAAATCCATAGTTATCCTTTGCCACTTCCACTCAGGAATGGACAATGGCCTTAACTTTCCTGAAGGTGCCTGATGTTTAGCCTTGACTTGCTGACACACTAGACACTTGCTTGCATATTCTGCTACATCCTTCTTTATGCCTTTCCACCAGAAATGCTCTTTTAAATCTCTGTACATCTTGGTGCTACCTGGGTGTATGGCATAAGGTGCATTATGTGCCTCGTCAAGTATCTCATCCTTTACTTCCTTGACATTTGGAATATAAAGTCTATTTCCTACAACCACAAGTCCATCGTTCCTCACTACCACTTTAGATTTCTTGCCATTCTTAATTTCTTCTCAGAGCTTGTTCAAATCTACTTCTTGTGCTTGTAACTTCTTAATTTTATCCTTGAGTATTGGTCCCACCCTAAATTAGCAATAATGCAATCAGGTTCCTCCTGTTTAAAGCTTATTCTAAGATTAGCCATCTCTTTCAACAACGGCAGATAAATTGTCTGAATGTGGGCTATGGAGGATTTCCTACTCAAGGCATCAACTACTACATTTGCCTTTCCTGGATGATATTAAATCAATAAGTCATAATCCTTAAGTAATTCTAACCACCTTCTCTCTCTTAAATTCAACTCTTTCTGGCTCAATAAGTACTTAAGACTTTTTATGATCCGCAAAAATCCCCGTCTGAACTCCATACAGATAATGTCTCCAAATTTTCAAGGTAAAAATTATTGCTACTAATTCTAGATCATAAGTTGGGTAATTCAATTTATAAGGCTTTAATTGTCGCAAGGCATAAGCTATTACCTTGTATCCTTGCATCAACACACATCCCAAACCCTTTCTTAAAGCATTACTATAAACTGTATAACCCTCATCTTCCATAGGCAAGGTCAAAATTGGAGCACTTGTCAATCTGTACTTAAGCTCCTCAAAGCTCTTCTGGCATTCATCACTCCAGATAAACTTTTGATTTTTCTTTAGTAACTTGGTCATTGAAGTAGCTATCATAAAGAACCCTTCAACAGACCTCCTATAATATCCTATCAGACCCAAAAACCTTCTCACTTCTGCCACTGTCTTTGGTGCATGCCACTTTACCACTGCTTCAACATTCCTCGGATCAACATGTACCTCATCTTTCAAAATTACATGTCTAAGGAATATCACCTTATGAAGCCAAAATTCACACTTGCTAAATTTGACTTAAAGCTCCTTCTCCCTTAGGGTTTGCAACATTATCCTGAGATGTTCCTTGTGTTCCTCTTCGCTCTTGGAATAAACTAGAATGTCCTCTATCAATACTATGACAAATTGATTCAGATACTCTTTGAAGACCCTATTTATAAGATCCATGAACACAGCTGGAGCATTGGTCAATCCAAATGGCATGACTAGGAACTCATAATGCCTATATCGTGTCCTAAATGTTTTCTTGTTTACATTAGATTCCCTGATTCTAAGTGGATGATAGCCTAACTTGAGATCAATTTTGGAGAAAATCTTTGCTCCCTGTAGCTGGTCAAATAGATCATCGATTCGTGGCAGAGGATACTTTTTCTTAATGTTCACCTTATTGAGTCTCCGATAGCCAATGCATATTCGCCATGCTCCATTCTTCTTTTTAACAAACAGAACTGGCACTCCTTATGGCAACGAACTTAGCCTTATATATCTCTTCTCTAATAGTTCTTCCAACTATTCCTTAAGCTCCTTCAGCTCAGTTGCAGTCATTCTATATGGTGTTACGGAGATAGGTGCGGTACTTAGAATCAAACCGATGGCAAACTCGATTTCCCTTGTTGGTGGCAAAACAGGTAAGTCTTCTGAAAACACGTCTAGAAATTGCCTCATAATTAGAAAATCTTATAACTTTCCTTCATTCACATCGGTGTCCATAACGTGTGCTAAGAAGGCTTCACACCCTTTTCTTATCATCCTATCAGCTAGCAAAGCTAAAATAATTCTTGGTGATGGTGTTCTTCTGTCTCCTCTAAAAGTCACCTTCTCAACCTTGCCAAGATCAAATTCTACCTCTTTAGGGCTACAATCTAACTTTGCATGATATTTCTCCATGGTATCCATTCCAAGTATAACATCTAGGCCCTTTAAATCTAAAGGCAGTAAGTTCACTACCAATCTAGCACCATCAATAAAGAGCTCACAATCATTATATGCTTGACTTATTATCACCTTCCTCCCTAAAGAAGTACTAACAATCAATGGGCTATACAATGGCACCAAGTTAACACCATGTAATGTCATGCTTGTGGAAACAAAAGAATACATAGAGCTGAAATCAATTAGTAAATATACTTCTGAATTAAATAAGTAAGTCATGCCTGTAACAACTTTAGGTGCGGCTGCAGCTTCATCTCTGGTCATAGCAAACACCCTTGCCTGTGCTTAACCCCTTGGCCTTCCTGGAGGAATAACCTTCCTTACCACTCTAGAACTTCCCACCTTAGTGGTTGTCCTGGTTCCTGCTATTTCAGCTCTCTTTGGGACTTGCAACTGCGACCCATCTTGCCTTGGTGCTTGCGGACATTCCCTGACCATATGTCTCTTCTCTCCACATCAAAAACATCCTCCAAGTAACTTGAAGCACTCTCCTCTGTGAAACTTCCCACAATGTTCACATTGGGGGTTCATGTACCTATTCCTCCCCATACTTCTATTGCCTCCTATAGTTAAGGCTTGCATTGAAGTTGCCTTTGCTTACTTGTTCTTAACAAAGCCACTAATTCCCACTTCACTTTGTATGTGGAAATTCCTCATACTCCTCTCAGGAATTGGGGCACTCATTCCCTTCTTGGAAGATTGTTTCCAGTTCTTCCTCTTCCTATTTACTTCATACATTATATTCTCCAGTTTCTCAGCTTAGAGTGCCCCATTTACCAACAGATGGTAATCACAAAAGTTGTGAATCGATAATTTTTCCTTAATCCCCAAATGAAGTCATCCCTCAAACCTACAACACTTATCCTCCTCATTCACAACAATATTGGCTGCAAACCGTGAAAGCTGGGTAAACTTCAGCTCATATTCACTCACACTCATGTCCCTCTGTGTGAGATTTGGGAATTCTCTGGCCTTCTCTTGGACATAGACTTTTGAGAAGTCTTTCTTCCTAAAAACTTCAAAAAAGTTTCTCCATGACAATATAGGTGGTATGACCTGACTATGGGGGCACTGATTCCCACCAATAGAATGTGTCCCCTTGTAGCAAGCTAATTGTATAATCCAATTTCTCCTCATCAAAGCACTTTATCTAAAATAGGGCTCTCTTTGTCCTTCTCAACCATGCTTCAGCCTCTCCACTGGAGCTTGCACTGGAACTTGTGACACTTAGTCCATAGCATGCGTGAAAGCCTGAGCAAAGGCTTGAAAGAAACATGGATCCATAGGATTTACTTAGGCATAGGAGAAGGAGGCGATGGCACTTTATGTTGTGCACTAGGTGCCTCAGAATTATGAGCAGAGTGTGTCCCCGCGTCTTATAGGACATAAGATTCATCTGTACTTCCTTGGCGAGAGTGAGATCGAGTCATAGCTCCTTGAGTTCTCTTTCGAGGTGGCATAATCACTCCTTCTGTTTAAAACCATTTAAAAAAATCTTTAATTCATGTTTCATGTCAGGTTTAAACTGGTATATGTTCATATAAAACCTTCTTAAACCAACCTTCATATAAAACAATTTCAAATCATGTGAAACAATACAAAAACAATGCATGTTCATTTCGTATTTTAAAACTACCCATTTCATGCCAAGGATACTCCTAAACCTAGTCACTTTGATACCATGAGATGTTGGGTCTAGGTCCCGTTACTTATCCCAAGGCGACCACTTTGGACGGTCGGGTGAAGGTCATGCGAGAGGAAAGTTGAAAACAATCAATTTGAAGAAAAGCTAAGGCAATATTTCTAAGGACTTCGCCGCAGCAAAGGTCCAAGGTTAAGCCAACGCACCCTGCGGGACAAATGCGCCGCGACGAAGTCCCCAAATCAAACCCAAGTACCTCTTTTCACTGCGGCGAAGTTACCAAAATCAAACAAAAATACCCCTCAGGAAAAGTTCGCCACGGCCGAAGTCACATCTTCGCTGCGGTGAAACCTTCGATTTAGAGACCCAGACCCAACTATCCAACACTAAATTTTGGACATACTATTCCAATGACCAGAACCACTTAACCAAAAGATAAATACAAACATGTACAAAAGAAACTTCTTCAAATTTTAGTCTCATTACTAAAACAAAATAGAATTTTACAAAACTTTTTGGGCATTTTAAGCCACAATACATCTTTGGTCTCATAACCCACAAATACAAAATATACATGAATGAGTAATAATTGAAATGCGGCTAAAGCCTTGTGTTTTCCATAAACTAACTTAAAATACAAAAATATGCAGATTAGGAGTGATGCCTTGACTCTCGATCACTCGATCTCTTACTTATCACCTGGAGATAGGGAGGAATGGGGGTGAGCTTAAAAGCTCGTGGGTAACAAGTATATAACGGATAAACAAGCAAAACCATTGAAAATACTTATTGCCATAGTAAATTTGCATTGAATCCATAAAACATGTATTTCTCAAATTCTCAACTTGTCAAACAATTCATAAACAACATAAATAATGTATTCTTCAGACTTGACAACACATCATAAACACATATGCAATCAAAATGGTTTGGGTAGGTCCATAAACATGAGGGAGTTCTTGCGAATCTCCGGTAATACCATAATGGACTATCACAAACCCACATAATGGTTTGGTCAAGTGGGAGAAGCCTTTAATATGGTCAACGTGCACATGAAATAACAAAATGGACTACCATAAACCCACACAAACATGAATTTCATGCCTTATAAACATATTGCCCAAAAGGCACATTTCATAAACATGATTTCCATAAGCATGATATATTTCAAATACCATTTCCATCTTGATTTCATAAATCATCAATAAGATTCATGTACCAAACGTGTAGCAATTTCTTAAATCATTCAAGGAGTAATAAATGCAACATTTATAAAGTGATTGAAATCATTTAACTCTATTGATTTGGAAAAATATTCATAGATCATTAAATCAACTATAAACATGTAACCGACTTGGATTCCTTACTTAAAACTTGCTTAAAGGTGCCTCTCTTCTTGCTCCTCTTGCCTTTTTTGATTCCCTTTAACATTGGCAAAAATCCCATTCAATCCAACATTCAAATGGAAAATTCATAAAGCTTCAATAATAAAAAATGGTAAAATTAAGCTTAGACTTAACCTACCCATAGTTTTTCTAAGTTAGAAAAATTAAAACCTAGTTTAGAAATCCATGGAAAATTAAACGGGCTTCTCTTCTTTCTTTGCACACAAACTCATTTCTATCCTTCTTTTTCTACCCAAACAAGAAGAAAGATGAAGCTTACCTTAAGCTTAGCCAAATCTTCTCCCTTCTCTTTCTTTCACTATTTATCTCTTCTTTCCTTAGCTTCCACGATTTTCTTCTTCTTCTTTCTTTCTTCGCATGATTTTCTCTCTTCTTTCTCATTTCAAGACTACTTTTATTCTTGTCTTTCCAAAATTACCCCTCCTCATTTGACTTAAAATCCACTTGCTCCTTTAGTCTCTTAAATACCATACTATACTCTTAGCTTACTTCTAACATTTCTATTCAAATTTCTAATTTCTACTTATGCTTGCTAAATTAATGACTAAATTCTAAGAAAATAAAATAAATAAATAGATAAAATAAAAGAAAAATTTGGGGTCTAACACTCATTGCATGTAAAATGTCATACATTTTAAACATGCAATTTTTTATGCAATTATAATCAAATTATATGCATGAAATATTCTAATTATCAATATAATCTTCATAATCTAAAATGATATTTCGAACTCTTTAGATTTCTACATTATATTAATCTATTGATTCCAAAATAAATCAAATTTTCATTCCAAATAGAATTTCACTTTGATTTTAAAATCATTTTCATGTTTAATTAGAAACTATTTTCAATTATCTTTACTCCTATAATGAATTTAATTAAAATAATTTTCGATAAATTACTCTTCTTACTTATTAATAATTTAGAAAAACTTCTTTTTCATAATTTTATAAGTAACACATTAATCCAATTAGAAAATTATTTCTAAACTAATTAGAAACAAACTTTTTCCTTAATTAGGAAATTGATTTTCTGATGTTAAAAGGAGAAAAATTTTAGAACTAAACAAAAAAAATAAATTTAATTAAGAGAGTCCATTATATTGTTTTAGAGATTAATTTGTCAATTAATTAAAAAATTTTGTAATAAATAAAAAAAAATTATAAAAATATTAAAAGGTTAATTTTAACAATTAATAAGTAAAATATTTTCAAATTTTAATCAAGAAAAATATATTTTCTAATTAATCAAGAAAATTATTATACAACGTTCTTAATTACCGAACAAACAGTTTTCTTAGTTTAAAGGAATCTAAATAATTATTAATTCCAATCTCATTGAAATTTAATTTATTTATTTTTAGAAAAAAATTTTAAAATTTTAATTATTAATATTAATATAATTAAGAAAAATAATTTATATTATTTTAAAATAATTCATTCAATATTAAAATTAAAATATTGTCTTAATTAATGTAATCTCATTATATTAATTTGTCTAACATAATCTAATAATGAAAGATGACAATTTAAAAACCTTTGATTAATTTCAATTATTAATTTGATAACTAATTTAATTTAATAATTTAAATTTTTAAAAAGTAAACTAAATTCCAAAATTATTCCTAACAAACAATTAGAAAATACTTTTCTGTATTTATTGGAAATTTAAACCAATTTAATCTCAATTAAACTAATTTAATTAAAAAAAGGCTTAAAACTCACTAAATTAAAAAATAAAATTGAGCGGGGATTTGGTGCATGCACCATAAGTTTTCTGTATCATGCGTATTGGGCATGTCTTCAACTAACATGTAGTCCTCATTAGATACGTGCCCTAAGATTAAGTTTTTGTATCTCTCATCGTTGCCTCTATTCCTTCCACCTCTAGCCACTTCCTAAGCTCTTTCTATTGGTACTTACTCTCCTGCCACCTCTGTTTGTCCTCTAGGTGTCTTTATCATCCCTAGGGGTTGCAACTTTTACACTCGGAGCAACAAACATAAAGACCCCGCCTTCTTGAGGGAAAACATGGACAAGGGCTTGTCTAATCATCTCTGGTCTCAAACATTTCCCAACTCTCATACATTTTTCCCCAATCTTAGCATCTCTGACCATTCTCTTATTCTGATTTATAGAAATAATGTAGCTGTATAGTTAGTTGACGTTGTATAGTTAGTTCGTTGTAAATAGTGTAGCTCTGTTTAGCTCTGCTTTTGTGTATATATAACAGTAACTGGGTTGTAAGTTAAATATATGAAAGATACATTTCTTTCTCTTCTCTCTCTCTCTCAAAGGCGGTTACTAGCTTGTTCATGTTATCAGAGCCTGACGCTTTTCAAGGTCTTGATCATTGATAACTAGCTTGGTAATGATGAATAGAGAAGAGGTTCGTTTTCGACCTACAGGAAGCGTTGAGGATGATCCGTATTTCTTTCATGCTTCAGATCATCCAAGTATGGCGCTTGTGACGACACCATTGACTGGTTCTAACTATTTTAGCTGGAGTACGGCTATTAGAACTTCGCTTGAGGCTAAGGATAAACTCTGCTTCATTGACGGAACGTTGACGCCACTTGCAGATTCCATTCAACACCGGAAGTGGAAGAGAGTGGATTCGATGATTAAATCTTGGCTTCGAAACTCCATCTCTAAGGATCTCGGTGATAGCTTCGTCTATTCTCCGAGTGCCAAGCATCTATGGGAGGTTCTGGAGAAACGATTTCGAGTATGTAACACACCACAGATGTATCAAGTGCAGAGAGAAATGAGCACTACTACACAGGGAAACAATTCAGTTACACAATATTTCAAAAAACTTAATCAATGTTGCGTTGAATTCGACAGACTCATGCCTCTGCCTACCTGTGAATGCAGTGGGTGTATTTGTTGTCAACGAATGACTATCAAACTCAAGGACCGCGCAGATGCTTTAAAGTTACTGTAGTTTCTTATGGGTTTAAGCAATGTATTTGACAACGTTAGGAATCAAATATTAAACCTAGACCCTGCACCTGAAATTGATAAAGCTTACAGTATGGTGTTAAGGGTGGAGAGTCAGAGACACGTGTATTTGACGTTTTCTTCTGACAATGCAGACACAACCTTAATTGCTAAGGCATATAGTTCCAAGGGAGGAGATGATAGGTCTGGAAACAAAAGAAAGGATACTAGTAAAAAATCTGATTGGTAGTGTAACCATTGTCATAGTATGGGACATATGAAAGACACATGTTTCAAACTCTATAGGTTTCCCGAGTGATATGAAGAGCTAAGGAAAAAGAGAGGCTCGAGTTTAAAGAAGGCTAGAGCTAACTTGGTTGCTGATGTTGTAGAAACTCCATTTGATGATCCTAATCGCTCTGAAGGCAGAGATCTTGGGAGCTTGATGATGCAAATGCAAATATTGCAGCAAGATATGGCCAAGCTTGTGCAAGGGACGATACCAACTTCTCAAGGGGCAGGAGGAGAATTTGCAAACTTTGCCTTTGCAGGTAATGCTGCTTATAAATGCACAGCATTACGTGATTTGCCTTTATCTGTTAGGAATGTTTGGATAGTCGACATAGGGGCGTCAAATCATATGTGTTATGATGTTGATCTTATGAGACAAAGCCGAAAAATAGAAACTTATGTGCTGGTTCAATTACCTTATTTTTGTACCACCATGGTTAGTCATGTTGGTCATGTAGTATTACACCTGAGACTCACTCTTGACAATGTTCCATACCTACCCTCATTCAAGTTTAACCTTTTATTTGTAAACAAACTAGCCACAAATACAAACACTTACCTGACCTTCTTTCCTTCACACTGTCTCATACGGGACCTGAAGAGTAGCAGCATCATTGCTGTGGGTGAGGTGGTAGGAATCTTGTACATACTTATTTCACAATCTTTTCATTCTTTTGTAATAAATCACTATGTGAAAGCCAGTATAAACACTATACCCATACATAAGATTGATAGTACTCTGTGCTCTAAAACTGTGCTTTCCAATTCTTGTATTTCTCACTCTTTACTGAATTAAGCTGATGTACTTTGGCATTTGAGACTTGGCCATGCTTCATTCAAAGCACTGAAACACATTGCGTGTATTTATACCAAAGAGATGACTGATCCTTGTGACATATGTCATTTGGCAAAGCAACAGAGACTTCCTTTTCCTATTGGAGCTTCGGTTCATGCTGCACAAGTGATGGAACTTTTACATATTGATGTTTGAGGGCCATATAAGCAGGCAAGTCTTGATTCTTGTCATTATATTTTAACCGTTGTTGATGATTTTAGCAGGGCAACTTGGGTTGTTTTGCTGAAATATAAGTCCCAAGTATCTGAAGTTTTGCAAAGCTTTATCAATATGGTGGAAAACTAGTTTGTTGTTCTGGTTAAGAAAGTAAGGATAGATAATGGGACAGAGTTTCTTAATGATGCTTGCAGAAGTTTTTTTAGTGCAAAGGGCATCCTGCACCAACGTACGTGTCCCTATGCTCCGCAACAAAATGGAGTAGTGGAGCGGAAGCATAAGCATTTGTTGCAGATGGCCTAAGCATTGTTGTTTCAAGCCAAGATGCCTCACAGATTTTGGGGAGAGGCGATTTTAACTGCAGCATATATTATTAACCGACTACCCACTGCTTTACTTGATTAGAAATCTCCTTTTGAGTTGTTATATCACAAGGTCCCCGCTTATGCCAGGTTGAAGGTTTTTGGTTGTTTATGTTATGCTACTAACATAACTCCAGGAAAGGGAAAACTAGACGTAAGGGCCACCAAATGTGTCACGGTGGGCTACACCGTGGGACAGAAGGCTTACAAGGTATATGACTTGGAAACTTGTCAGGTGTTTAGTTCAAGGGATGTTATCTTTTATGAGACTATTTTTCCTTTTGTTGCTGCGCAAACCCAGCGTATATCTGCTCCTATTGAACCTTCCAATCCAGTTTGGAATTTGTGTGATGTTGTTTCTGATAACTTAGGGGTTGTCACTCTTTTGTTGAAGATGTTTCTGGTGTAGCAGAATTTGGGGTGAGTTATGTTTTGTCGGATCTTGAGGATTTGGCTATTGATGTTGGTTTAGATCATAGACCACAGGAATCAGCGGACGTAGTTGATGATTTACGTGATAATATTGTCCCTACGCCATAACTCAGACAGAGTTTAAGACAGCATAGGTCACCTGTATGGATGAAGGATTATGTGACCTGTAGCAGTGTTTTAGACACTTCTAGTGAAAGCTAAAAGATTTCTTCTACTTATACAGCTTTTATGGCTAATATTGGAAAAATTATGGAACCTCAGACTTATAAACAAGCTGTTCAGTATGAAGAATGGGTGGAGGCTATGAATAAGTAGTTGTCAGCTCTTGAAGAAAATCAGACTTCGGAGCTTACCCCACTACCGAAGGGTAAGAAGGTTATAGGCTGAAAATGGGTTTTGAAGGTGAAGTTTGACTCTAATGGGAATGTGGAGAGATATAAGGCTAGGTTGGTGGCGAAGGGGTATAATCAAACTGCTGGTATAGATTTCTTTGATAGTTTTTCTCTTATTGCCAAATTGGTCACCGTGAGGACTTTTCTTACTCTTGCTACTTTGCAGCATTGGTTTGTTCATCAAATAGATATCAATAATGCTTTTTTGCATGGCTATTTGAAGGAGGAAGTTTATTTGATTCCACTGAGGTTACACCAAAGCTGGAAAGGGTGAAGTATGTCGATTAAAAAAATCCTTGTATGGATTAAAACAAGCTTCTAGGGAGTGGAATTCTGAGTTTACCACTTAGCTTTTGGACTATGGTTTTTCTCAATCTGTTCATGATCATTGTTTGTTTACTTTAACAAACAAACGTGGCTTTCTTGCTCTCTTAGTCTATGTTGATGATGTTTTAATTGGGGGGACTTGTGAGGAAGATATTGTTGCTGTGAAGACATTTCTTCACTCCCTTTTCATCATCAAGGATTTGGGGAATGTCAAGTATTTCCTTAGTGTTGAGGTAGTTCGTATCCTGCAGGTACTTTCCTCTCTCAAAAGAACTAGCTGATTGTGGGCTTGATGACACTCATTTTACTGCTACGCCACTGCCTAGAAATCACAAATTTGATAAGCATAGTGAGCTACTCCTAGATGTGGATCGGTATAGGAGAGTGATTGGGAGGTTACTTTATCTCAATCTCACCCGACCTAACATCACCTTCAGTGTTCAGCAACTTAGTCAGTTTGTGGCTTCTCCTACGAAAGCTCATTAGGATGGAGTTATGCATGTGTCGCGTTTTCTAGCTGGCACTAAAGAGAAGCGCTTGTTCTATAATAGTAAGGGTGGTTTGAACTTGTCTTGTTATTGTGACAGTGATTGGGCTTCTTTTCCCATTTCTCGCAAATTTTTGAATGGGTATTGTGTTTTTTTGGACAATTAATTGATCAGCTGGAAAATTAAAAAACAATCTACTGTCTCTCGTTCTAATTGTGAGGCAAAGTATAGGAGTATGGGCACCGTAGTTTGTGAGCTTCAATGGCTTGCTTATTTACTCCAGGATTTCAAAGTGGTGATTACCCTTCTAGTTGATCTTTGGTGTGATAATCAATCATCTCTCCACATCACCACTAATCCTGTCTTTCATGAGCGTACTAAGCACCTGGAGATTGATTGCCATATTGTGAGGAATAAGTTTAAGGAAGGGTTTATTTCTCCGCGTTTTGTTTCCACCCAGGAGCAGCTTACTGATGTTTTTACGAAGTCCTTGGCAACTCCTCAATTTAACAGTATTGGTGTCAAGTTGGGATTGGTTTCTTCCCCATCTCCAACTTGAGGGGGGAGTGTAGAAATAATGTAGTTGTATAGTTAGTTGACGTTGTATAGTTAGTTCGTTGTAAATAGTGTAGCTCTGTTTAGCTTTATTTTCGTGTATATATAACAGTAACTGGGTTGTAAGTTAAATATATGAAAGATACATTTTCTTTCTCTTCTCTCTCTCTCTCTCTCTCTCAAAGGCGGTTACTATCTTGTTCATGATTTATTCAAATTCTTTGTAGGCATTACTAAGGATGAATTCGATCATTCTCTTTGGAAACAAAGGTCCATGAATAGATGGTTAATAGAAGGAGACATGAAAACCTCTTTCTTTCACAGAGTTGTGCATACTAAGAAAGCTTTTAATAGAATTGTCACTTTAGACACTAATGGCACTCAACTTCATACTCAAGATGAATTCACCTCTGAAGCAGTGAATTACTTAACTCAATTGCTTGGAAATAACTCATCAACAACATCTTCACCAAGACTTCTTGAATAAATAATTCAACAGAAATGATCTCCAAGTGCAGTAGACATTCTATCTACCCCTGTAGATCCAACTGAAATAAAGCACACTGTCACATCTCTAGCTCAATGCAAATCCCCTTATTAAGATGGTTTCAATATCCTATTTTTCTCCAAAAACCGGAGCATTTTGAGGCAAACAATGATTGATGCAACCTAAAATCTTTTCAACAATAGGATTCTTCTTAAAGAAATTAATAGAACTTTCATCACTTTGTTCCCCAAGTTTAAAGACCATAAATCCCTCAAAGACTTCAGACCAATTTCCTATTGTTCCTTTATTTATAAAATCATTTCCAAGGTAATTGCCGAAAGACTCAGAAGCATTCTCCCAAGCTTGGTAGATTCTTTATAGTGTGCCTATATTCTAAAGAGAAACATATCTGATAACGTTTCAATTACACAAGAATTGTTCAATTAGTACAATAGGAGGAATGCAAGCACAAATTGTGCTCCCAAAATTGATTTTCAAAAAGCTTATGATTCAGTGGATTAGAATTTCATTCTCAACATATTGAAGGCCTTTGGATTCCCAAATATCTTCATTGACTGGATATCCCAGTGTATCTCCTTAGTCTCTAGGAACAGTTTCCCAGTCTCTTACATTTTTTATGGAATTTGAAGTTTGTCATTTGGCTAGCATTTCTTTAGATTACTTGAGAAAGCTTTTCAATATAGATGGAGGGAAAGGGGTCCTTTTATCTTATTCGCCTTGCAAGTTAAGCATTGCTTAATTCATGACATTTAGTATATTGGAAAACCAATAGCGTTAAGAGATAAGAAAATAAAATCTCAGTGAACCATGTGGAAAGCTTTACGATTATTTATCTTGATAACACAATTGCTCACTAAGCCCTCCAGGTGATAATTTCTAAACTCCTGAGCAAGCAAGTTATTGTTGCCTACGTTCCCTCCTTCAATGAAGCTAGCCTATGAATGATTAGACTCACACTAGGCCTTGCCAATATAGAGGTGTTTTGATGTTGTTAATAATAGTTTAGATAATTTACTTTTGATATGATTTGGAAATTTCTCTATAATTTTATTACTCTTTAAGCTATATAAAAAATTATAAAATCATATAATTCATGTGAATATATGTAATACATCTAAGGGGTGAATATACATATATATCTTATTATTTTATTTATTCCAAAAAATGTTTTTTATTATTTTAATTATTAAAAGAGAAATTTATTATAAATTCTTATAAAGTTCTTTTAATAAAGTCTAGTAAATAATTAATTGTTGCGTATCTGATAATATTTATATAAATATTGTTACATGTACATCAATTAATTATATAACAAATTTTATTAAATAACTTGAAAAATACTTAACAAAAGGTCTTTTTTATAGAATTTCTAAATTATAAAGTTCTTTTATGATTCAAGTCAAATGTTCTACCCTATAGTTAACTTTGAAAATTTGCTATATTTTGATTATTTTATTATACCATAATTTAAATCATTTAACAAATAAATAAATGTATAACTTACTTGTTTAGTTAATTATATAAAGAAGAAAGTGTTATAATAAGTTATATAAATATGATAAACTTGTTATAAAATTTTGGACATTACTTACGATATCTAGATATTATTCATATTAGAAGAAAATATAAATTATTCACAAAATATATAAATAAAAGTAAATAATTTATTGTACAAAAGTAAATATTAAAATATGTGGTAATTATAACAAATTGAAATATATGGCTATCATTTGTTTTATTAACCTAAATACTCATCCATGTTCTTATGTAATGCATCAAGAACAAATTCAAGTATCAAATAGTAAAGCTTGTAAGAATACCAATCTTATAGCTTCTAAGTTACAAATTAAGCAAAAAGGGAAATTTTGATCTTAACATTTATATTGTATTCATGATATTTCAGAACATTCAAAATAAACCTTAAGTGGACGAAAATTTAAATAGGGTTAAGTCTTCATCCATTAAGTGACGTATCTGTTAAATCAAAATGACTTTACGATTAAGAATTTTGATGATAAACAAAAGCAGACGCAAGAAAGCAGACGGAAGCATGAGTCTGAGTTAGTTACAGAACTCAACTGAATAACTGTTTCTTCAAAGAATCAAGAAATAGTTATCAAGATGCAGTTGAAGACAAAGGCTATAAATACGAATCGGAGTTGAAGATTGCAAATATACACATGATATAGAAAACAACCGAAAATCTCAAAAGCTAGAGAGAATACTGTGCGAATTGTTAGAGCTATTTTTCTATAACAAGCTCGTAACACTTTTAGTGTGAAAGTGATACAGATAGCCTGAAGAGGCTAAGAGTAAAAGAATACTGATTGTATAGAGACCTGAAGAGGCTCGAAGAAAAATAATACTTGTAAAGTTTTGGGAGATAGTGAAATCTCAGAAAGACATCTGAGGACTGGACGTAGCCCACGGTTTGGGGTGAACCAGTATAAAAATTACTGTGTCGAAATCTCTCAACTCTCTCTCTCTCTTAATCGTGATTTTCAATATTACTGTTTACACAAGTCTATAGAAAATCTTTTACAAACGTGTATACATTAGTTCTTTTGAAACGAACAAGTTTTGTTTAATCGAAAGAAGTTTTAAAAAAAGGGGTTTAAGAAAAGTTTACCACAATTCAACCCCCTCTTCTTGTACATCTATATATCGTTATTGAGTAGTATATTAACGTGTGATTCACTTCAATTGGTATCAGAGCCTAGTGTTCAAGGATCACTTTAACGAAGTGTGAATTAAAGATAATGGCGGAATCACATACGTACATTGCAGAGGGTGCCTTAGTCACTAGACCTCCGGCGTTCAACGGAGAAGACTATCATTACTGGAAAGATAGGATGCGTTTGTTCATCGAATCTACTCACATTGATCTTTGGGATATAATCGAGAGCGGACCATATACACCTATAGATGAAGACAAAAATCTTTTTCCACGAATCAGATGGACGGCTGATCAAAAAACGAGATTTCAACTGAATTCTAATGCGAAGTTTTTCTTGAGTTGTGTCTTAAGCAGGAGTGAATATGATAAAGTCCACAGATGTGAAACCGCGAAGGAGACGTAGGACACCTTATCCATCGCACATGAATGCACGAGCCAAGTTAAAGAATCTAAGATAAGTATTCTTGCACATCAGTATGAACTATTCAAGATAAAAGAAGAAGAGTCCATTGATCAAATGTTTGGAAGATTTCAAACAATTGTTAATGGATTGAAAGCTCTCGGAAGAACGTACGATAATCAAGATCACGTTCGGAAGATCCTAAGAAGTTTACCAAAGAGGTGGAGACCGAAGGTGACTGCTGTACAAGAGGCCAAGGACTTAAGCGTGCTGAAGCTTGATGAATTGCTTGGATCGCTAAAGATACATGAAGTTGAGCTCGATGCTGAAGACAAGCCCAAACGGGACAAGTCGATAGCACTGAAGGCCGGACAAAAGAATCACAAGACTCAAAAGAAGACAAAGAGGAATTCATCAAAAGCCTTGAAGATTGAAGAATCAAAGAATGATGATTCCAGCGAGACAGAACCTGAGTCGAGTGAAGAAGATGATGAGTTGTCTTTCATTTCAAGAAAGCTAAGACGAATGTGGAAGAAGAAGACTAAAGGGAACTCAACCTTCGGGAAGAATGGAAAAGATGACTGAAAGCCCGAGAAGACTTCCATTACATGCTACGAGTGCAATAAGTCGGGACATTACAAGTCCGAGTGTCCAACGCTGAAAAGAAAACCAAAGAAGAGTAGAGACAACAAGAAAAGCATGATGGCAACTTGGGAGGATCTGGATTCATCAGAATCAGAAACAAGCTCCGAAACGTCAAAACATGCTAATATATGTCTGGTAGCTGAAGAGGAAAGTGATGAGGAGGTAACCTCAAACTATAATGATTTGCAAGATGCATATTCGGAATTACTAGAGGATTCCCATGCTATTATGAAACAGTACAAACTGTTAAAGAAAAAGTATGTGGAAAACCTGAAACATACACAAGAGATAGAGAGTGAAAATATGAGCTTAAAAAAGCATGTAGAGGAATTAAAGAAAAGTAAAGTCATAGATAGATCTGAAGAGATTAAACAACTGAAACTTAGAATCAACAGTCTCTCAGCTGATCTAGCTACTTTTACTGAAAGTACTAGAAAGATGAATGATATTCTTGGGAAATGCAGACATCCTAGTGATAAAACCGGATTAGGGTTTACTGGGAATAAATTTCAACATAAAAGAAAACC
>JAOTAX010101998.1:0-27154 GCA_025629825.1 Erythroxylum guanchezii | reverse complement strand
ATGTATTGCTATGAATTGTTTGGGAATTATAGGAATATAAGTATACATGATGAGATTAGAATGAACAAGTAGAGTGCAATGAAATCAGAACCTGGTCATGATCTTAAGAAGAGGAAATTAGAACCGAAGTAGTTGTTTGACCAAAGAGGACGATACTGATTAAGGTTGGCCTACGAGGTGCTTGAGCTGGGGATCCAAGCCCACTCAAGGTAATTACAACCAAGGGTCCAACACATGAACTCGAGGAATAGAGTCTTTAAGCCTTTCTTAGACCAATTTGTCATTGCCTTTATTGATGATATTTTGGTCTATTTTAAGAGTGACAAGGAGCATGAGGAACATTTAAGAATTTCTTTGGAGACACTGAGGAAGAATGAGTTGTATACAAAATTAGATAAATGTGAATTTTGGCTAAAGGATGTGACATTTCTTGGACATGTGATTTCAGAGCAAGGAGTGCATGTGGATCTGAGGAAGATAGAAGTGGTTGTGAAATGGGAATCACCTAAAAATGTAGCTGAAGTGAGAAGTTTTTTAGGTTTAACCAAGTATTACAGAAGGTTTATGGAGGCCTTTTCCATGATAGCAACTCCACTTTCCAAATTGACAAGGAAGAATAAAAAATTTGTATGGACAGAGGAGTGCCAGAGTAGTTTTGCGAAATTGAAGAATAGGCTTACAACTGCACCGATTTTGACTTTGCCTTCGGGTAGTGATGGGTATGTAGTGTATAGTGATGCCTTAAGAAAGGGATTGGGCTGTGTGTTGATGCAAGGTGATAAAGTGATTGCCTATGCTTCTAAGCAATTAAAGCCTTATGAGCTGAATTATCCTACACATGATTTGGAGTTAGCTACCACAATTTTTGCATTAAATATTTGGAGACATTACTTGTATATAGTCACTACCAAGGTGTTTACAGACCACAAGAGTCTTAAGTATCTGATTAGCCAAAAGGAGTTGAATTTGAGACAAAGAAAGTGGTTAGAGCTGTTGAGAGATTTTGACTTGATGATAAACTACCACCTGAGGAAAGCTAATGTAGTAGTAGATGCACTGCGTAGGAAATCTACTATGGCATATGTGGAAACAGTGTATGTTCATTTTTTGAATGAATTAGCCAGGCTTAAGGTAACATTAAGGTAAGTCGAGCCTGATTATGTATTGGCTAATTTTAGAGCGAGGCCAGTGTTGAATGAGAAGATTAAGGGATCGCAGGAGCAAGATGAGTATTTGAGCAAGCTTAGAGAAGAGATTAAAAATGGTTCTGAAATAGAGATAAGAGAAGATGGATTGATGGTGGTAGGTAACAGATTGTGTATTCCATATATGTCAGAGCTGAAAGATGAGATTCTTGATGAGGCGCACAACGCTCCTTATGCGATACACCCGGGGAGTACGAGGATGTGTTGAGATTTGAAAGAGCATTTCTGGTAAAAAGGAATGAAGAAAGATGTTACAGAGTATGCTAAAAGATGCTTAGTATGCCAGCAAGTTAAGGCCGAACACCAGGCACCTTCAGGTAAGCTTAAACCTTTTTCTATTCCTTAATGAACATTACAATGGATTTCTTGATAGGATTTCCAAGGACCAGCAGGAAGCATGATGTAATATGGGTGATTGTTGATAGGCTAACTAAGTCAACACATTTCTCACCAATTAGACAGACAGATTCGTTGAATGCTTTGGCCAAGAAATATATGGATGAAATAATCAGACTTTATGGGATTCCAAGTTCAATAGTCTCAGATAAAGATCCCAGGTTCACCTCTAGGTTCTGGAAAAGTTTACAAGAGGCTTTGGGAACTAAGTTGCATTTTAATATAACTTTCCATCCACAAACTAATGGACAATCAAAGAGGACAATATGGACATTGGAAGAAATGTTAAGAGCTTGTGAAATGGATTTCAAAGGCTCATGGGATGATCATTTGCCTTTAATCAAATTTGCTTACAATAATTCCTATCACTCAGGAATTCAAATGGTACTTTATGATAATTTGTATGGTAGGAGGTGTAAAATTCCTATCTGTTGGGATGAGGAAGGTGAAAGGAGGCTTTTAGGTCTTGACTTGGTGCAAGTCACGGTTGATAAGATTAAATTGGTGAAACAAAGACTTAAAGCGGCTCAAGATGGGATAAAAAGCTATACAGATACACATAGAAGGGAGATGGAATTTGAAGTTGGAGATAAAGTGTTTCTTAGAGCATCTCCATAGAAAGGGGTTTTGAGGTTTGGTCAGAAGGGAAAGTTTAGTCCGAGATACATAGGCCCTTATGAGATCAATGAGAAGGTTGGGCCTTTCGCCTATAAGTTAGTTTTGCCACCAGAATTGTCTAAGATTCACAATATCTTCCTTGTATCGATGTTGAGGAAGTACCGATCAGATCCTTCACACATAGTTCAACCTTCAGAGGTTCAATTAAGGGAGGATTTGACATATGAGGAGCAACCAGTGGGATTCTAGATTCGAAGGAGAAGGTCTTAAGAAACAAGCTAGTGAAGCTGGTTAAAGTCCTGTGGAAGAACCATTCTACGGAGGAGGCAACATGGGAGCCTTTAGAAGCAATGAAGGAGAAGCATCCACACCTCTTTGTAGACTCAGGTAAGAATTTCGAGGATGAAATTCTTTTAGGGGGAGAATTGTTGGACCCCAAATTTTTTTTCTATATTATTTATTATTTGTTTAATTATTATTTATGATTTATTTATTTATTTGTGTTATTCTCATTTCTTTTCTTAGAATAGAGTTATTAACTTAGTGGGCATCAGTAGAAATTAAAATTTTGGATATAAAGAATAGAATTAAATTAGAGTATAGCATGGTAATTAATGGATTAAAAGAGTTAGTAGATCAAATGAAAGAAGGTTAAAATTGGAAGGACAACCAAAGAAGAGGGGTATTTTTGGAAGAAAAGGACAAAATATGTCTTTAGTAAGAAAGAAGAGATGAAGAAATCGTGAGAAGAAATGAAGAGAGGAGAAAAACATAGAGAAGAAAGAAAGAAGAGAGGAGAGTCATGAGAGAAGCTAGGGAAGAAGAAAGAAAACGTGGAACGAGAAAGAATCAAGTTTGTCTATGGTAAGTTCATCTTTCTTTCTTACTTAGGTAGGGAAAGAAGTAGAGAATGAGTTTGTGTTAGAGGAAGATGAGACCCATTTTGATTTTCGTGGGTTTTGAATTAGGGTTTTGGTTTTATTAACTTAGATAAACTGTGGGTAGGTTAAATCTAAGCCCATTTTGTTAGTCTTTTGTTCATGTGATTATTGAAGTTTATAGATTTTCGTTGGAATATTGTTTGAATAGAAATTGGTTATGTAAAGGGAATCAAGAAAATCCTACCCAAGAGCAAGAGAAAAGACAACCTTGAGTTGGATTTTTCATGCGAAATTAGGTGGGTAATTTATTTATAGTTATTGTGTGATTAGGCAAATTCTTGACTATGAGTGTATATGTTGATTGCTTGAAATTGAATTGTTGTGACTTGATTGGAAATGCATGATGCATTGTGATTATGTTATACCTTGAAAGAGGTTACAAAATTTTGAATTAAATGAAAAGAAGGAAAAAGCATGAAAGTATGAGCATATGATAAAATGATTTTGAGCATGATTATGTGCTTTTGTTTGTGCTTTTATTTGGGCAAGAGTAGGACCATTATGTTCATCATGTGCATGTTGACAAGAGCCTTCTCCCGACTGCCCGCTTGTGGCATATGAGCTCCGAAAATGGACTCATTCTATTCATGGTGTAAACCTCGGTTTCTCCATTCTGTTTCTATGGAATCCTCAAGCCAATTGTTTGTGAATTGCATAATTGAATTGTCATTTATGAAGCATTTGAGCATTATGTGTTATGAGTTTTGAGCTAAATTGATTAATGTTTGAATTGCTAGAATAGATAGAGAATGCTTAAATTGCTGGATATATACATGCACATATGCTTGAATTTGTGGTCAATTGCCAATGGCTATAAATATATTAGCCACTGAGCTATGTAGCTCACCCCAGTATTCCCTCCTCAAGTATAAAACGAGTTGGTTAGCAATCCTTGCAAGGCATAGGAAACTCCAAGATAGTTAAAGATTTTTGTAACTAAGTTAGTGATTTTGGATAGCTTTATAAGCATATCAAACATTAAGCATCCATTTGAATTTGTATTAAGCTATTGATGTGCATATTGATATATAATTAAAGCTAGGCCCAAAATGTGTTTGGATTTGTTAATGAAATATGGTTGCGTTTGCTTATGATTTTCCAAGTCTTACAATGCATTTTTTAAGTCTTTTTATAGGTGTAGAAATTGTGTTTCAAACTCTAAGGAAAATCTGGATTAATTTATGCTGAATTAGACAAAGTTGCCTTCTAGAAAGTTGTAGTTTATCGTTTCAACTTAGGCCCAAATTGTGTTTGGATTTGTTAATGAAATATGGTTGCCTTTGCTTATTATTTTCCAAGTCTTACAATGCATTTTTTAAAGTCTTTTTATAGGTGTAGAAATTGTGTTTTGAATTCCAAGGAAAATCTGGATTAATTTATGCTGAATTAGACAAAGTTGTCTTCTAGAAAGTTGTAGTTTATCGTTTCAGCTTTCCAACGGTATAAAGTATACGATTTTTGGATATTGGAGTCGAGAGTTATGACCGTTATAAGTTAGGATGTCACAGAGGATGTATATATGGAGCAATTATAGTAAATGAAGTGATTTAGAACTCTTGGTGATGTGAGGAAGACCCTGTAGAAATCCCTTCATCTGAGATGAATTCTTTCTTCTGAGACGAATCCATCCATTTGAGTCAAAGCACAGCTTTGACTGAATCCATTATCTGATTCAACTTTGACTGAATCCATCATCTGATTCCTTCTTAAACTGAACCTTCTTCTGGTTCATTTTAGACTGAACCTTCGTCTGATTCCTTCTTAGACTGAACCTTCGTCTGGATCATTTTAGACTGAACCTTCGTTTGATTCCTTCTTAGATTAAACCTTGGTTTGGTTCATTTTAGACTGACCCTTCATCTGACTCCTTCTTAGACTGAATCTTTGTCTGGTTCATTTTAGACTGAACCTTTGTCTGATTCCTTCTCCGTATGAAACTGATGCCTTCGTCTGAGGCGAACGGTCTTAGACTGAAGTCTTCTTCTGAGATGAATGCCTTTTTCTGAAACTGATGCCTTCTTCTTAGACTGATACTTTCGTCTGAGATGAATGCCTTCGTCCGAAACTGATATCTTCTTCTGAGATGAATGCCTTCATCTTAGACTGATGTCTTTGTCTAAGACGAATGCCTTAGTGCAAAACTGATGCCTTCGTCTGAGACGAATGCCTCCATTTTAGAATGATGTCTTCGTCTGAGATGAATGCCTTTGTCTGAAACTGATGCATTCATCTGATCCCTCTACACTTTTGGAAATGCGAGTTATTGACTCTCTAGATGGTAGAATCTCTCTTCAAGGTCTTCAAAAACGTTATAGATCTTGAAGTCCTCTTTGAAATCGTCCTAAGACGATCTAAATCTGATACCTCTAGTGAAAGTTATGCTAATTTTCCCGAACCAGGTATAATGTGATTGAGGGAAAAAATCATGTTTGATTCTTTTGGCCATAACTTCTCCGTACGACTTCCAAATGACTTCATTTTTGAAGCAATAGTTTACTAACACATTCCTCTATCTCTCCAAAAGAATTTATAGCTTTTGATACTGAGTTGAAAAAGTTTGATTGAATCAAAGTAAGGGTATGAGTTGAAGAAATGAGTTTGCTTCATCTTATGACCCCAAATGTTGGACTCTGAAAGTGGGGTCCAACATTGTTTGGTATCAGAGCATAGATTTTTCGTAGGCTTAGAGTGCATAGTAGGATGAATTGTTGTGCTATGTGATTATTTGTGCATTGTGAATTGATAGATTGAATTAAGTGACATGCATATCATGCATACATGTAGGAAATAAGATTAAAATAAAATGTAAGCTAATCGTTAGTTTTTACATTGAAGGAGTAAGAAGCCACCTCGTAGAAAGGCACGAGGAGTATTGTAAAGGTCGATTGCACTGGACTCTTCGCCAAGGGAGGAGACTACTGATGAGTCAGTAGCCCCAGGAAATGTTGAGGCTTCTGCAGGGCATGGTAGTGAGCCCGATCGATCACAGACGCGGGAGTCTCCTCTTTCGCAGGAGCAAATGCGTGCTCTATTGGATCCGAAGATGTTTCAAGCATTTGCTCAGGCCATGGTCCAGATGCTGCAATCTTCTGCTCTGGCCTAAATCAGAAGGGAAATAGTTTGATGAGCTCAAGGAGTATAGGGCAGTTAATTTCTATGGGACAACGGATCCAAAAGAAGCCAAGACATGGATGAGAAAGACCGAGAGGATACTGGATCAAATGCACTGTGAGGATGATGAGAAGGTTGTGTATGCTGCTAGCTTGCTTCAAGGAGATGCTCTGCATTAGTAAGAGAGTGTGCAGGGGAGTTAGATGAGACCACTGGTGCTCGCTTGGAAAGATTTCTTAGGAGTGTATAAGAAGAAGTACCTGTCTGAGGTGTATGTTTAACAAAAGCAGGGAGAGTTTCTGAGTCTCACCCAGACGGAAATGACGGTGAGTGTGTATGAGCACCGGTTTACACAGCTATCCCAATCTACCACAGAGATGATGATAAGTGAGGCAGTTAATTGTCATAGGTTCGAATCGGGGTTACATCTAGCTATCAAAGAGAAAGTGGTGGTACATAATTTTTGTGATTTTCAACAGTTGGTTGAAGTGGCACTAAGGGTGGAGAACATTGAGAACATAAAGAGCGTCGTGAACAAAAAAAGAAAGGGGAGAGAACAATTCAAGAGGGGAGGTGGTACTTCTATGCCCGAGAGGAGTGCCATGACTTTCCTTGTGTAGTCTGAGGAGAGAAGCAGTGGTGCAAGCAAGCCTAAACCTATGAATACTTCAACTGTTTCTCATCAAGCCTTAACGGTGGGAGGTAGTAGAAGGGGAGAAGGGGATAAGTCTTTTGTACCTAAGTACGATCATTGTGGAAAGTTCCATGGAGGGGAATGCTACAAACTGACTGGAGCTTGCTTCAAATGTGGAGAGAAGGGGCACATAGCCAGAGAGTGTCCTTAGTATACAAGATAGGAGAGAAGTCAGATGCAAGCTTCAAAAAGGGCTGAGACTGTGGGGCACAAGACTGCAGCAGAGGTGGGTAGTTCTGACGAAGCTAAGAGAGTGAATCTTCTAGGGAGACCCAGGAGCAAGCACCAGCTAGAGTGTTTACAATGACACGAGAGGATGCAGAGACCGCTCTAGAAGTTGTGACTGGCACGATTAAATTATTTGATGCTAATGTTGTTATTTTAATTGATCCGAGATCTACCCACTCTTTTGTTTCATCGGGTAGAACTATATATGGTAAGGATTTGAGCCCATTAGATACTCCTTTAATAGTGAGTACTCCAATCGGCCAGTGTATTAATATTAGTCAAGTCTATAGAGATTGTGAAGTATGTTTTGGAGAGGAACAGTTAGTCGTGGACTTGATGCCATTGTAGATGGGGGATTAGAAGTAATTTTGGGTATGGACAACTTAAAGAAGTATAATGCCAACTTGGATTGCAAACAAAAGATAATAGAGTTCGAATTGGGTGACGGTAGATAGGTGGTGTTTATGGGAGACAGGAAGGCAAGTCCGTCTAGAGTTGTTTCGGCTCTGACAGTATAGAAAATGATGAGGAAAGGATGTGAGGCATTTTGGCCTATGTGGTAGACACGAAGGTAAATAGAGGAAAGTTAAAAGATATTCCTGTGGTCATGGAATTCCCAGATGTCTTTCCTTAGGAATTACTAGAACTACCACCCCTAGGGAAATTAAGTTTTCCATTGAGCTTCTTTAGTGCACAACACTAATATTAATTCCGCTTTATAGAATGGCTCCGATAGAATTGAAGAAGCTTAAGGAGCTATTGGAAGAGTTGTTAGAGAAAGGGTACATTAGGCCGAGCTCTTCGCCTTGGGGAGCTCTGGTTCTTTTTATGAAGAAGAAAGATGGATCGTTAAGATTGTGTGTGGACAACCAGAAGCTCAATCATGTCATTATAAAGAATAGGTATCTGCTTCTATGCATAGATGATTTGTTTGATCAATTACAAGGGATAAGAATCTTTTGCAAGATAGGTTTGAGATTGGGTTACCACCAGTTAAGGATAAAAGAGTCCAATATCTTAAAGAATGCTTTTAGAACATGGTATGACCACTTTGAGTTCTTGGTCATGCCTTTTGGGTTGACAAATGCACCTGCAGCTTTCATGAACTTGATGAATAGAGTCTTTAAGCCTTTCTTAGACCAATTTTCATTGTCTTTATTGATGATATTTTGGTCTATTCTAAGAGTGACAAGGAACATGAGGAACATTTAAGAATTTCTTTGGAGACACTGAGGAAGAATGAGTTGTATGCCAAATTTGACAAATGTAAATTTTGGCTAAAGGAAGTGACATTTCTTGGACATGTGATTTCAAAGTAAAGAGTACATGTGGATCCGTGGACGATCGAAGCGGTTGTGAAATGGGAAGCATCTAAGAATATAGCTGAAGTGAGAAGTTTCTTAGGTTTAGCAGGGTATTACAGAAGGTTTATGGAGGGCTTTTCCATGATAGCAGCTCCACTTTCCAAATTGACAAGGAAGAATAAGAAATTTGTATGGACAGAGGAGTGCCAGAGTAGTTTTGCGAAATTGAAGAATAGGCTTACAACTGCACCGATTTTGACTTTGCCTTCGTGTAGTGATCGATATACAGTGTATAGTGATGCCTCAAGGAAGGGATTGAGCTGTGTGTTGATGCAAGGTGATAAAGTGGTTGCCTATGCTTATAAGCAATTAAAGCCTTATGAGCTAAATTATCCTACACATGACTTGGAGTTAGCTGCCACAATTTTTGCATTGAAGATTTGGAGACAATACTTGTATATAGTCACTACCAAGGTGTTTACAAACCATAAGAGTCTTGAGTATCTGATTAGCCAAAAGAAGTTGAATTTGAGACAAAGAAAGTGGTTAGAGCTGTTAAAAGATTATGACTTGATGATAGACTACCATCCAGGGAAAGCTAATGTAGTAGCGGATGCATTGAGTAGGAAATCTACTATGGCACATGTGGAGACAATATATGTTCCTTTGTTGAAGGAATTAGCCAGAATTAAGGTAATATTAAGGCAAGTCAAGCCTGATTGTGTATTGGCTAATTTTAGAGTGAGGCTAGTGCTGAATGAGAAGATTAAGGGATTACAGGAGCAAGATGAGTATTTGAGTAAGCTTAGCGAAGAGATTAAAAATGGTAAACCCTCTGAAATAGAGATTAGAAAAGATGGATTGATGGTGGTAGGTAACAGATTGTGTATTCCAGATATGTTAGAGCTGAAAGATGAGATTCTTAATGAGGCATACAATGCTCCTTATGCGATGCACCTGGGGAGTACAAGGATGTATCAAGATTTGAAAGAATATTTCTGGTGGAAAGGATTGAAGAAAGATGTTGCAGAGTATGCTAAAAGATGCTTAGTATGCCAGCAAATTAAGGCCAAACAATAGGCACCTTCAGGCAAGCTTAAACCTTTGTCTATTCTTGAATGGAAGTGGGAGAAGATTACAATGGATTTCATGATGGGATTGCCAAGGACCAGCAGGAATCATGATTCAATATGGGTGATTGTTGATAAGCTAACTAAGTCAGCACTTTTCTCGCCAATTAGACATACAGATTCTTTGAATGCTTTGGCCAAGAAATATACGGATAAAATAATCAGACTTTATGGGATTTCAAGTTTGATAGTCTCGTATAGAGATCCCAGGATCATTTCCAGGTTCTGGGAAAGTTTATAGAAGGCTTTGGGAACTAAATTGCATTTTAGTACAACTTTCCATCCACAAATCGATGGACAATCAGAGAGGACAATATGGGCATTAGAAGCAATGTTAAGAGCTTGTGTAATGGATTTCAAAGGCTCATGGGATGATCGTTTGCCTTTAATCAAATTTGCTTACAATAATTACTATCACCCAGGAATTCAAATTGCACCTTATAAAGCTTTGTATGGTAGTAAGTGTAGAACTCCTATCTATTGGGATGAGGAAGGTGAAAGGAGTCTTTTAGGGCCTAAGATGGAGCAAGTCACAGTTGATAAGATTAAATTAGTGAAACAGAGACTTAAAATAGCTCAAGATAGGATGAAAAGCTATACAGATGCACATAGAAGGGAGATGGAATTTGAATTTGGAGACAAAGTGTTTCTTAGAGCTTCTCCATGAAAAGGGGTTTTGAGGTTTGGTAAGAAGGGCAGGCTTAGTTCGTGATACATAGGCCCTTATGAGATCATTGAGAAGATTAGGTCTTTTGCCTACAAGTTAGCTTTGCCATTGGAATTGTCTAAGATTCACAATGTCTTCCATGTATCAATGTTGAGGAAGTACTGATCAGATCCTTCACACATAGTCCAACCTTCAGAGGTTCAATTAAGGGAGGATTTGACATATGAGGAGCAACCAGTGGGGATTCTAGATTCGAAGGAGAAGGTCTTAAGAAACAAGCTAGTGAAGCTGGTTAAAGTCCTATGGAAGAACCATTCTATGGAGGAGGCAACATGGGAGCCTTTGGAAGCAATAAAGGAGAAGTATTCACACCTCTTTATAGACTTAGGTAAGAATTTCGAGGAAGAAATTCTTGTAGGGGGAAGAATTATTGGACCCCAAAAAAAATTTTCTAAATTTTTTATTAATTGTTTAATTATTATTTATGATTTATTTATTTGTCTTATTTTCATTTTTTTTCATAGAATAGAGTTATTAACTTAATGGGCATGAGTAGAAATTAGAATTTTGGATAGAAAGATTAGAATTAAATTAGAGTATAGTATGGTGATTAATGGATTAAAGGAGTTAGTAGATCAAATGAAAGAAGGGTAAAATTGGAAGGACAACCAAAGAAGAGGGATATTTTTGGAAGAAAAGGATATAATGTGTCTTGAGTGAGAAAGAAGAGAAGAAGAAATCGTGAGAAGAAAAGAAGACAGGAGAAAAATATAGAGAAGAAAGAAAGAAGAGAAGCGAGCCGTGAGAGAAGCTAAGGAAGAAGAAAGAAACCAAGAAAGAGAAAGAATCAAACTTGTCTATGGTAAGTTCTTCTTTCTTTCTTACTTAGGTGAGGAAAAAAAGTAAAGAATGAGTCTGTGTTAGAGGAAGATGAGACCCATTTTGATTTTTGTGGGTTTTGAATTAGGGTTTTAGTTTTACTAACTTAGATAAACTATGGGTAGGTTAAATCTAAGCCCATTTTGTTATTCTTTTGTTCATGTGATTATTGAAGTTTATTAATTTTCGTTAGAATATAGTTTGAATAGAAATTGGTTATGTGAAGGGAATCAAGGAAATCCTACCCAAGAGTAAGAGGAAAGACAACCTTGAGTTGGATTTTGCAAGCAAAATTAGGTAGGTAATTTATTTATTGTTATTGTGTGATTAGGCAAACTCTTGCCAATGACTGTGTATGTTGATTGCTTGAAATTGAATTGTTATGACTTGATTGGAAATTTATGATGCATTGTGATTATGTTATACCTTGAAAGAGGTTATAACATTTTGAATTAAATTAAAAGAAGGAAAAATCATGAAAGTATGAGCATATGATAAATTGATTTTGAGCACGATTATGTGCTTTTGTTTGTGCTTTTTTTTGGGCGAGAGTGGGACCATTTTATTCGTCATGTGCACATTGACAAGAGCCTTCTCCCAGTTGCCCACTTGTGGCATATGAGCTCCGAAAATGGACTCATTCTATTCATGGTGTAAAATTCGGTTTCTCCATTCTGTTTCTATGGAACCCTCGAGTTAATTGTTTGTGAATTGCATAATTGAATTGTCAAGTATGAAGCATTTGAGTGTTATGTGTTATGAGTTTTAAGCTAAATTGATTAATATTTGAATTGCTAGAGTAGATAAAGACTGCTTAAATTGCTGGATATATACATGTAAATATGCTTGAATTTGTGGTCAATTGCCAATGGCTATAAATATATTAGCCACTGAGCTATATAGCTCACCTCACTATTCCCTCCTCAGGTGCAAAACGAGTTGGTTAGCAATCTTTGCAAGGCATTAGAAACTCCAAGATAGTTAGAGATTTTTGAAACTAAGTTAGTGACTTTGGATAACTTTATAAGCATCTCAACATTGAGCATCCATTTGAATTTGTATTAAGCTATTGATGTACATGTTGATATATAATTAAAGCTAGGCTCAAATTGTGCTTGGATTTGTTAATGAAATATGGTTGCTTTTGCTTATGATTGTCTAAGTCTTACATTGCATTTTTTAAGTCTTTTCATTGGTGTAGAAATTATGTTTTAACTTCTAAGGAAAATCTGGATTAATTTAGACTGAATTAGACAAAGTTGTCTACTAGAAAGCTGTAATTTATCGTTTTAGCTTTCCAATGATATAAAGTCTGTGATTTTTGGATATCAAAGTTGAGAGTTATGGCCATTATAAGTTAGGATGTAGTAGAGGATGTATATACGAAGCAATTATAGTAAATTAAGTGATTTAGAACTCTTGGTGATGTGAGGAAGACTCCGTAGAAATCCCTTCGTTTGAGATGAATCCATCCGTCTGAGTCAAAGCACAGCTTTGACTGAATCCATCGTCTGATTCAACATTGACTGAATCCATCGTCTGATTCCTTCTTTGACTGAACCTTCTTCTGGTTCATTTTAGACTGAACCTTCGTCTAATTCCTTCTCAGACTAAACCTTCGTCTGGTTCATTTTAGACTGAGCCTTCATCTGATTCCTTCTTAGACTGAACCTTCTTCTAGTTTATTTTTGACTGAACCTTCGTCTGATTCCTTCTTAGACTGAATCTTCATCTGGTTCATTTTAGAGTAAGCCTTCGTCTGTTTCCTTCTCCATTTGAAACTGATGCCTTCATCTGAGATGAACTATCTTAGAACGATGTCTGAAACTGATGCCTTCGTCTCAAACTGATGCTTTCGTCTTTGACGAATGCCTTCATCCGAAACTGATACCTTCGTCTGAGACGAATGCCTTCATCTTAGACTGATGTCTTCGCCTGAGATGAATTCCTTCAATTGAGACGAATGCCTTTATTCGATACTGATGCCTTCGTCTAAGACGAATGCCTCCATCTTAGACGAATGCCTTTGTCTGAAATTAATGCCTTTGCCTGATTCCTCTACACTTTTGGAAATGTGAGATTTTGACCCTCTAGGTTACAGAATCTCTCTTCAAAGTTTTCACAAAAGTTGTAGATCTCGAAGTCCTGTTTGAAATCGTCCTAAGAAGATCTAAATCTGATACCTCTAGTGAAAGTTATATAAATTTTCCTGAACTAGGTACAATGTGATTGAGGGCAAAAATCATGTTTGATTCTTTTGGCCATAACTTCCCCATACGACCTCCAAATGACTTGATTTTTGAAGTAATAGTTTCCTAACACATTCCTCTATCTCACCAAAAGAATTTATAGCTTTTGGTATTGATTTGAAAAAGGTTGATTGAATCAAAGTAAGGGTATGAGTTTAAGAAATGAGGTTGCTTCGTCTTATGTCTCCGAATGTTGGGCTCCGGAAGTGGGGTCCAACATTGTTTGGTATCAGAGCTTAGGTTTTTCCTAGGCTTAGAGTGCATAGTAGGAAGAATTTTTATGCTATGTGATTATTTGTGCATTTTGAATTGATAGATTGAATTAAGTGACATACGTATTATGCATACATGTAGGAAATAAGATTAAAATGAAATGTAAGCTAATCATTAGTGTTTTCTTTAAAGGAGTAAGATGCCACCTTGTAGAAGGACATGAGGAATATTGTAAAGGTCGATTGCACCCGACTCTCTGCTAAGGGAGGAGAGTACTGATGAATCAATAGCCCCAGGAAATGCTGAGGCTTCTGTAGGGCATGGTAGTGAGCCCGTTCGATCACAGACGTGGGAGTCTCCTCTTTTGCAGGAGCAAGTGCCTGCTCTATTGGATCCAAAGATGTTTCAAGCATTCGCTCAGGCTATAGGCTAGATGCCGCAATCTTTTGCTCCGGCCCCAGCTAAGAAGGAGGAACAATTGGATAAGCTCAGGAAGTATGGGCAGTGGATTTATATCAGACAACGGACCCAAAAGAAGCTGACACTTGGATGAGAAAGACTGAGAGGATACTGGATCAAATGGACTATGAGGATGATGAAAAGGTTGTGTATACTGCTAGCTTGCTTTAGGGAGATGCTCTACATTAGTGGGAGAGTGTGTCGGGGAGTCAAATGAGACTGCCAGTGCTCACATGGAAAGATTTCTTAGCAGTGTATAAAAAGAAGTACCTATCTGAGGCGTATGTTCAACAGAAGCATAGAGGGTTCTTAAGTCTCACCCAGAGGGAAATGACGGTGAGTGAGTATGAGCACCAGTTTATACAGCAATCCCGATATACCGCAGAGATGATGATAAGTGAGGCAGCTAAGTGTCATAGGTTCAAATTGGGGTTGCATCTAGCTATCACAGAGAAAGTGGTGGTACATAATGTTTGTGATTTTCAATAGTTGGTTGAAGCGGCAGTGGGGGTGGAGAACATTGAGAACATAAAGAGCTTCGTGAACAAAAAGAGAATGGTTCAAGAGGAGAGGTGGTACTTTTATGCTCGAGAGGAGTGCCAGGACTTTCCTTGTGCAGTCTGAGGAGAGGAGTAGTGGTGCAAGCAACCTTAGATGTATGAGGACTTATACTATTTCTTATGAAGCCTTAACAGCGGGAGGCAGTAGAAGGGGAGAAGGGGATAAGTCTTCCGTACCTAAGTCATTGTGGCAAGTTCCATGGAAGGGAATGCTATAAGTTGACTGGAGCTTGTTCAAATGTGGAGAGAAGGGGCACATGGCTAGAGAGTGTCTGCGGTATGCAAGACAGGAGAGAAGTCAGATGCAAGCTTCAAAGAGCGCTGAGACTTTGGGGCACAAGATTGCAACAGAAGTGGGCAGTTCAGATACAGCTAAAAGAGTGAATCTTCCAGGGAGACCCAGGGGGTAAGCACCAACTAGAGTGTTTGGAATGACATTAGAAGATGTAGAGATCGCTTCAAAAGTTGTGACTGGTACAGTTAAATTATTTGATGTTGATGTTGTTATTTTAATTGATCCAGGCCCTACCCACTCTTTTGTTTCAGTGGGTAGAATTGTGTATAGTAGTGATTTGAGCCCATTGGATATTCCTTTGATGGTGAGCACTCCAATGAACCAATGTATTATTATTAGTCATGTCTATAGAGATTGTTAAGTATGTTTTGACAAGGAACAGTTAGTGGTGGACTTGATGCCATTGAAGATGGGGGATTAGATGTGATTTTGGGTATGGACATCTTAGAGAAGTATAATGCCAATTGGATTGCAAACGAAAGATAGTAGAGTTCAAATTAGGTGACGGTAGAAAGGTGGTGTTTGTGGCGGATAGGAAGGCAAGTCCATCTAGAGTTGTTTCAGCTTTGAAAGCATAGAAAATGATGAGGAAAGGATGTGAGGCTTTTTGTCCTACGTGGTAGACACGAAGGCAGATAAGGGAAAGTTAGAAGATATTCTTGTGGTCAAGGAATTCCCGAATGTCTTTCTTGAGGAATTTCTAAGGCTACTATCTCCTAAGAAAATTGAGTTTCCCATTGAGCTTCTTTCGGGTACGGCACCAATATCAATTATGCCTTATAAAATGGCTCCAGCAGAATTGAAAAAGCTTAAGAAGCAATTGGAAGAGTTGTTGGAGAAAGGGTACATTATGCCGAGCTCTTCGCCTTAGGGAGCTTCGGTTCTTTTTGTGAAAATGAAAGATGGATCGTTAAGAATGTGTGTGGACTACCGGAAGCTCAATCATGTCACTATCAAAAATAGGTATCCGCTTCCACGCATAGATGATTTGTTTTATCAATTGCTAGAGGCAAGAGACTTTCCAAGATAGATTTGAGATCGGGTTACCACCAGTTAAGGTCAAAGGCGTCCGATTTCTCAAAGACTACTTTTAAAACTTAGTATGGCCACTTTGAGTTCTTGGTCATGCCTTTTGGGTTGATGAATGCCCTGCAGCTTTCATGGACTTGATGAATAGAGTCTTTAAGCCTTTCTTAGATCAATTTGTCATTGTCTTTATTGATGATATTTTGGTCTATTCTAAGAGTGACAAGGAGCTTGAGGAACATTTAAGAATTTCTTTAAAGACACTGAGGAAGAATGAGTTGTATGCTAACTTTGACAAATGTGAATTTTGGCTAAAGGAAGTAACATTTCTTGGACATGTGATTTCAAAACAAGGAGTATAAGTGGATCTAAAGAAGATAGAATCGGTTATGAAATGGGAAGCACCTAAAAATGTGGTTGAAGTAAGAAGTTTCTTGGGTTTAGCCGAGTATTACAGAAGGTTTGTGGAGGGCTTTTCCATGATAACAGATCCACTTTCCAAATTGACAAGGAAGAATCAGAAATTTGTGTGGACAGAGGAGTGCCAGAGCAATTTTTGGGAATTGAAGAATAGGTTTACAACTACACCGATTTTGACTTTGCCTTCAGGTAGTGATGGGTATATAGTGTATAGTGATGCCTTACGGAAAGGATTGGGTTGTGTGTTGATGCAAGGTGATAAAGTGATTACCTATGCTTCTAGGCAACTAAAGCCTTATGAGCTGAATTATCCTATGTATGACTTGGAGTTAGCTGTCATAATTTTTGCATTGAAGATTTGGAGAAACTACTTGTATAGAGTCACTACCAAGGTATTTACAGACCAGAAGAGTCTTAAGTATCTGATGAGCCAAAAGGAGTTGAATTTGAGACAAAGAAGGTGGTTAGAGTTATTGAAAGATTATGACTTGATGATAGACTACCACCCGGGGAAAGCTAATGTAGTAGCGGATGTGTTGAGTAGGAAGTCTACTATGGCACATGTGGAGATAGTGTATGTTCCTTTGTTGAAGGAATTAGCCAAGCTTAAGGTAGCATTAAGGCAAGTCAAGCCTGATTGTGTATTGGCTAATTTTAGAGTGAGGCTAGTGCTGAATGAGAAGATTAAGGGATTACAGGAGCAAGATGAGTATTTGAGCCAGCTTAGAGAAGAGATTAAAAATGGTAAACCCTCTGAAATAGAGATAACAGAAGATGGATTGATGGTGGTAGGTAATAGATTGTGTATTCCAGATATGTCAAAGCTGAAAGATGAGATTCTTGATGAGGCACACAATGCTCCTTATGCGATGCACCCGGGGAGTACGAGGATGTATCGAGATTTGAAAGAGCATTTCTGGTGGAAAGTAATGAAGAAAGATTTTACGGAGTATGCTAAAAGATGCTTAGTATGCCAGCAAGTTAAGGCTGAACACTAAGCACCTTCAGGCAAGCTTAAACCTTTTTTTATTTTTGAATGGAAGTGTGAGAAGATTACGATGGATTTTTTGATAGGATTGCCAAGGACCAGTAGGAAGAATGATGCAATATGGGTGATTGTTGATAGGCTAGCTAAGTCAGCACATTTCTTGCCAATTAGACAGATAGATTCTTTGAATGCTTTGGCCAAGAAATATATGGATGAAATAATCAGACTTCATAGGATTCCAAGTTCGATAGTCTCGGATAGAGATCCCAGGTTCACCTCCAAGTTCTGGGAAAGTTTACAAGATGCTTTGGGAATTAAGTTGCATTTTAGTACAACTTTCCATCCATAGACCGGTGGACAATCAGAGAGGACAATATGGACATTGGAAGCAATGTTAAGAGCTTGTGCAATGGATTTCAAAGGCTCATAGGGTGATCATTTGCCTTCAATTGAATTTGCTTACAATTATTCCTATCACTCAGGAATTCAAATGGCACCTTATGAAGCTTTGTATGGTAGGAGGTTTAAAACTCCTATTTGTTAGGATGAGGAAGGTGAAAAGAGGCTTTTAGGGCTTGAGTTGGTGCAAGTCACGGTTGATAAGATTAAATTGGTGAAACAAAGACTTAAAGTAGCTCAAAATAGGATGAAAAGATATATAGATTCACATAGAAGGGAGATGAGATTTGAGGTTGGAGACAAAGTGTTTCTTAGAGCTTCTCCATGGAATGGGATTTTGAGGTTTGGTAAGAAGGGCAAGCTTAGTTTGAGATACATAGGCCATTATAAGATCATTGAGAAGATTGGGCCTTTTGCCTACAAGTTAGCTTTGTCATCGGAATTGTCTAAGATTCACATTGTCTTCCATGTATATTGAGGAAGTACCGATCAAATCCTTCACACATAGTTCAACCTTCAGAGGTTCAATTAAGGGAGGATTTATCATATGAGGAGCAACCAGTGGGGATTCTAGATTTGAATGAGAAGGTCTTAAGAAACAAGGTATTGAAGCTGGTTAAAGTCCTATGGAAGAACCATTCTACGAAGGAGGCAACATGGGAGCGTTTAGAAGCAATGAAGGAGAAGTATCCACACCTCTTTATAGACTCAGGTAAGAATTTTGAGGACGAAATTCTTTTAGGGGGGAGAATTGTTAGACCTCGAAATTTTTTTTCTAAATTATTTATTATTTGTTTAATTATTATTTATGATTTATTTATTTGTGTTATTTTCTTTTTTGTTTTGATAGAATAGGGTTATTAACTTAGTGGGCATGAGTAGAAATTAGAATTTTGGATAGAAAGATTATAATTAAATTAGACTATAGTATTGTGATTAATGGATTAAAGGAGTTAGTAGATCAAATGAAAGAAGGGTAAAATTAGAAGGACAACAAAAGAAAAGCTGTATTTTTGGAAGAAAAGGATAAAATGTGTCTTGAGTAAGAAAGAAGAGAAGAAGAAATCGTGAGAAGAAAAGAAGAGAGGAGAAAAATGTATGGAAGAAAAAAAGAAGAGAAAAGAGTCGTGAGAGAAGCTAGGGAAGAAGAAAGATAATATGGAAAGAGAAAGAATCAAACTTGTCTAGGGTAAGTTCATCTTTCTTACTTACTTAGGTGGAGAAAAAAGTAGAGAATGAGTTTATGTTGGAGGAAGATGAGACCCATTTTGATTTTCGTGGGTTTTGAATTATGGTTTTGGTTTTACTAACTTAGGTAAACTATGGGTAGGCTAAATCTAAGCCCATTTTGTTAGTCTTTTGTTTATGTGATCATTGAAGTTTATGGATTTTCGTTGGAATATTGTTTGAATAGAAATTGGTTATATGAAGGGAATCAAGAAAATCCTACTTAAGAGCAAGAGGAAAGGCAATCTTGAGTTGGATTTTGCAAGCGAAATTAGGTGGGTAATTTATTTATAGTTATTGTGTGATTAGGCAAATTCTTGCCTATGAGTGTATATGTTGATTGCTTGAAATTGAATTGTTGTGGCTTGATTGGAAATACATGATGCATTGTGATTATGTTTTACCTTGAAAGAGGTTATAACATTTTGAATTAAATGAAAAGAAGGAAAAAGCATGAAAGTATGAGCATATGATAAAGTGATTTTAAGCATGATTATGTGCTTTTGTTTGGGCGAGAGTGGGACCATTCTGTTCATCACGTGCAGGTTGACAAGAGCCTTCTCCCGGCTGCCCGCTTATGACATATGAGCCCTAAAAATAGACTCATTCTGTGCATGGTGTAAACTTCGGTTTCTCCATTCTATTTCCATAGAACTCTTGAGCCAATTGTTTGTACATTGCATAATTGAATTGTCAAGTATGAAGCATTTGAGTGTTATGTGTTATGAGTTTTGAGCTAAATTGATTAATGTTTGAATTGCTAGAGTAGATAGAGAATGCTTAAATTGCTAGATATATACATGTGCATATGCTTGAATTTATGTTTAATTGTCAATGGCTATAAATATATTAGCCACTAAGCTATGTAGCTCTCCTCACTGTTCCCTCCTCAGGTGCAAAACGAGTCGGTTAGCAATCCTTGCAAGGCATCGGAAACTCCAACATAGTTAGAAATTTTTGTAACTAACTTAGTGACTTTGGATAGCTTTATAAGCATATCAAACATTGCGCATCCGTTTGAATTTGTATTAAGCTATTGATATGTGATTAATTATTGATATTTTTAATTATTTACACTTAGTGATTAATGATACGAAAATGCTTAAGATACTCACTTTTAATTCATATATAATTTTAGGTACAATTTAAAAGCAAAGAAATTAAAGTGAGTCGAAAGTACCACATATGGGTCATTTTTCGAATATTAATTTTTACTTGTCTTCGTGAAGCAAGAATAAGAAAATCAGGGCAAGAAATAAACAAATTTAGCCCGAAAAAAGTGGAACCGTAGCAGCCGGAAGCCAAGGCCAAAATGACATACAAGCAGCTAGGAAGGAAGACAAAATGACAATGCACAAGACACCCACGCTAGAGAAGGTTGTGTGCTATTGCTGTGCGTTTTATGCAAAACGCACAGCAACAGAAGCGTTTAACGCTGCGTTAAATGCAGCGTGGAAGCAAAGAGCATAGGAGAGAGGTTTTAATTGAGGAGTTTAATGCCCATAAATAAGCCATCGGTGGAGTCTCTCACCAATGGCGAAACACCACTAGTGACGGGTAAGTGGTGACACCACTAATTGGCGTCGCTGCTAGTAAGGGATGGGAGGTTAACGCCCATGGATAACACAACAGACGATATGATGAGGAAGTGACGACGGAGATCAGTCGACAGTAAGAAGCAATGGCAGGAGATGAGCAGATAGGAGGCAACGGTTGGAGAACGTGTGATTGCTCAATGGGCGCGTCTCATAACACATATAAGAAGAATGCATGCGCCAGTCGACGTTCTCTATTGATTCACAGTCAACTAATGCACGCACCAGACAACCTCTCTCCTTATTTTATTTAATTTTTTACTATTTGTAAAAAAGCTTAATTTCAATTATATTAGTTTAATAAGATTAAATTAGTTTGAGTCCCTAATAAATTTAGAAAAGTGTTTTCTAATTTTTTGAAAATTGTTTTCAAAGGTTGTTTTTGTTGGGTATACTTTGGAATTTAGTTTCATTTTTCAAAGAGTTGAATTATTAAATTAAATATATTATCAAATCAATAATTAGAATCAAACAAATATTTAAAGGAGTTATCTCTCATAATTATATTATATTAGATAACCAATATATTAAGATTAAATTAATTAAGATGAGATCTTAATTTTAAAATTAATAACTATTTTTATTAATAAGATTAAGATTAATAGTTATATTGATTCCTAATTAATTTAGAAAATTAGTTTCTAAAAATAGAATTAATTATTTTCAATTAAATTGAAATTAATTAATCACTCCTTAAAATTAAGAAAATTGTTTTCCTAAATAATTAAGAAAGATGTTTCTTAGTTAAATTTATTTATTTCAATACGATTGAGATAAATTCAATTTATTTGTTTAGAGAACTATTATTTCATTTATTTAGAAATTGTTTCTTTATTATAAATAATAGTTTCTTAATTTTTAGAAAAAAGGGTTTTTCTTGATTAAATTTTGAAAAGTGTTTTCAATTATTAATTAAGAAAATGTGCTTTCTTTAATATTTTGAAAAATAATTTTCTAACTTATTAAAGAAAGAATTTCTAATTAGTTAAGAAATCAATCTCTAAATAAATAAAATAAATGACTTTCTTAATTAAATTTAAAATTTTTATTTAATTTTGAAAGTAGTTTTCTTTTAATATTATAAAATAATGTTCTAATTAAGGAAAAATAATTTCTAATGAGACTAGAAATAGTTTTCTAATTAGATTAGAATATGTTACTTATATAATTTTGAAAAAGGAATTTGCCTAACTTATAGTAAGTTTATATAATAATTTGTTAATCAAGATTGATCCATTTAAAATGAGAGAGAGTTTCTCCCACTTCTCACTACAAACTAGCCTTGCTCCTTCTTCTTCTTCCTTATGCCATTGACCTTCTTCATCTTCATTCTCCACGACAACACTACTACCTCGTCCTTCCTTGGTAGCATATATTATTCTTATTCTTGATCTTCATTTCTTCTGCAAATCTTCCTATAACGTGACCCTCAAACCCCACAAAACCATCAACCCAAGGCCATAACTGACTTTCCACTAAATCTGCCCTTCCCACCTTGCAGTCTTTACTTCTTAAGCAGATGTATTTCTGATACTTTTCTACATAAAACTAAACCAAACCTCTTTTATAAAACATCTTCACAATGTCCAACACTTCAGTACCTTCCACTTCAAACTTTCCAATTCTAACCTCCTCCATTCCCAAACCTTCATCCAAAATTCTAGTAATTCCATCTCCAACGATTGTTCCTAAATCTTGGAATCAAGTTGTAAGGGAAGAATCCCCCTCAACATTGTCTTATTCACCTCTTAAGGATATGGATGGAAGGCTAGTGGTTTCCCCCAACATTGAAGTCCTCAAGGAGGGAGCTCAGCCTTGAAAATCAACTATGGTCGGTTTCTTCCTTGGAAAAAGGCCACCTTTCTCTCTAGTCTCTCAGTGGGCAAAAAAACTATGGAAGTTGAGAGGCTCAACAATTGTTCTTCTCTCTGAAGAGAACTTGATCGTCTTCACCTTCATCTCCACTACAGATTCCCAGAAAATTATGGAGGAAGGACCTTGGCACATCTAAAGCCGCCCAATTTTCCTGCAAACTTGGCAGCCACACTTGAACCTTGAAACTTTTAAAGTCTAAAGTATCCCACTCTGTATTAACTTCCACAATATCCCACTTAAATATTGGATAACCCAAGGGTTTAGAGCTTTAGCCAGGTACATTGGAAGGTCATAGTGTATGGATGAACACACAGCTAAGAAGAACCGAGTCAGACATGCTCGGATTTGCATCAATGTGAACATTTCCCAAGATCTCCCTGAAGAAATTCCAATTATGAGGTTAGGAGAGGAAGACAAGTTATGGGAAGATATAATAAAAAATTCATACCAATGGAAACCACCTTGCACTAACCCTAACAAAATTTGTAAAGCCACAAGAAAGTTGTTTAAAACAGGATGCTACCAAGAACTTATGGAGTTACCTGAAGTAGAAACTCTGGAAAACCCTTTTTCCTTGACAACCAAGGCCATCATGCTGCAAAAGGATGTTGATGTTGTATCGCCTGAAAATGAGGAAAGACAAAACAGTGAGGCAATGCAAACTTCTCTACTAGCTCATATACAAAAAGACAAGGAACATAGTTTAACAAGCAATGCAGAGCAGCAAGATTCACAAGCACTGAATACATCACATGGCATTCAAACTGATTTAAACAATGACCAGATCTTCCCAACCACAACTTCAGTGACTGTGCAAAGTGATGAAGGAGATTCAGAGGTGAGAAACATTAATCATATCCAATCTGATACTATAACAACTCCTAAATTTTCTACTGCTCTTAAAGAAACTGCAGTAAATACTGAATTCAATACAGTGGAGAAAAGGAGGTCAAAGAGGGGTAAAAGGAAAGGCAACACAAGCCAAACCTTTTAACCTATGTCTATAATCACGTGGAATGTATGTGAAATAAATTGTCCTAGTAAACAACTAGATCTAAGGGACTTTGTCTTGAGGGAGAAGCCTCTCATATTTGGATTAGTAAAAACCAAGGTAAGACTCGAAAATTTAGCAAAACTGGACATTTTTGGATCCCACTAGAACATGATCACCAATCACCAACATCATGCTTTAGGTAGAATTATAATATGCTACAGGGAGGATGAACTAAAGGTGGATCTATTAGACTCAAATGAACAAGCCATACATTTGAAAATATTCTTCTTACAAAAGCACATCCAGATAAATATTTCGTTCGTTTATGCAAGCAACTTCCGATTCGAAAGAAGAGATCTATAAAACAACTTGACATCATTCAGCAACACTCTTTTTATTCCTTGGCTAATATATGGAGATTTTAATTCCATATTATACCCCTTAGAGGCACAAGGAAACTGTTTTCTAAAGAATTATTCAGCTGATTTGAAAGACATGGTGGAGGAGTGAGGGGTGACAAATCTTAAGTGTAACATCCTGTTGCCCATGTTAAGGCTAGAATAGTAATTTATGAGAAAGTATTGAGAAAATTAGGAAAATGCACATCATGCATAAGTTAAATGTGACATGCACATTTTTGCACATTCATATGATTGTACATGCATTCATTGACATTTTTCGGGTATAATTGAGTTATTAAATATGATTAAAATGTGATTTGGCAATTTTGATATATTTAGGATATTTCGAAATTTTTGGTGAATTTTAGAAAAAAATTGATTTTTGGACCAATCCTAGTGTGACACGTGGCAACATATGTATATGACAATTGACTTGTATGTGTGGTGATATGTGGCAGATTTATTAGGATGACATATGTAATACATGCAAAGTGGACACGCAGCAAGTGTTTTTTAGAAGGAAAATGTTTGTAGCTTTCTTTCCTTCTTTTGTTGTTTTCTTCACCGAAAGAACGCTGCGTTTCTAAACTATTTTCCTTGCTCATCCACCGAAACTTGTTCTTCAATATTATTGCTGGAAATTTTGCTGAAACATCAAGTAAGTTTGTTTAAGTTTGTTTTGGATGTTGTGTAAATGATGTTTTGATGGTTGAAAATGAGTTCATGCATGAATTGAGAAAGTTGAGTAGTTTCGGTGTTAATGTAGAGTCGTTTAAAATGTGCCGGAAAACTTGTTTAACTGTGATTTTGATGATGACTAGTGTTAGAAATGAATACATGCATGAGAAGGTAAAGCGGTAGAATTTCAGTCAATGCATGTGGGAAAAATGCAGAAAAATGCAGAATTTGTGAATGTGGAATTGAATTTGTAAATGTGGGAAAAATGCAGAAAATTGAAAGTTACATTTATAAGAATCCGATTTTGATGTTTAAGTGGGAATCTTAGATTTTTTGGAATTTTTTGTGTATTGATGAGTTTAAAATGAGTTATAAGAATTGTTTGAAAGTTATTGAGTTAATTGATGTAAGATTGAGCTTTTGAAAAATTTACAGTAGAGAGAGGAAAAATAGTTGGAGTTTTGGATTTGTGATTTTTGAAGTGTAAACTTGAATCTGATTTGTGTAGAGATTGTATTTGGAGTTAGAAATGCGGAAGAGATGAATGAGGAGTGAATAAGTCTGAAAATAAAAGGAAAATGGAAGGAGAAGAAGAAAAGAAATTCGGTGAAGAAGAAGAAGAAGAAGAGAAAAGCACAGTCGTGCTTTTGCACGACGGTGATTTCTCTAAAAATTTAGCAAAGTCGCGATCGTGCTTTTGCATAAAGGTGACTTTCAAGGATTGATGAAAATCACGATCGTGCAAATGCACGATCGCGACTTTCAATTGATTTTTCTGAAGAAATCATTTCTGAACATCTTTCAATCTTTTTGTTTAACTTCTTCATCTAAAGTCCAAATCACTTGATTCAACCTAGATGATTTTTCTAGGATTGATTTGATTTGATTTGTTAAGTTTCCAAGTATTAAATTGTTGTGATTGCTTATGAATTCTGGACTTAAAGTCCGAGGAGTTTAGTATTTGGGACTATATTTAAAGTGTTCTAATTTGTTTGACAATTCTAAATGATAACTGTATTCTCAACAAAAGCTGAATGCCAGACTTAAGTTCGATGACTATGAGATTTTGATTGTGCATCATATGTGACTGTTATATATGGCATATTCTTAATTTGATGCATTTCATAAAATGCATGCTCAGATAAAGGCGTTGTGATCGGAGTAGCCAGTATGAAAGCGCTTACATATAGAGCTTTGCTCCGTGATTTCTGATTCTGCATATAGAGCTATGCTTCATGATATATGTTTTTGACTGAGCCCAATGGTTCAGTATCTGTATAAGTATGTGATAGGCACTCAGTCACAACAATAATAACGAATCTAGAGTTTCATATGCATCTGTAATTGTATATATCTGTTCTGATTCGCAATGATTATATGATTTGGCATGTCAGTGTGAGTATTTAGAATATACAAGTTTTGAATGAATATTTGTGAAATATGTGATTCACGTATGTGATCTGGGTGAAATCATCAATGATGATTCACTCATTGAGTTCGCAAACTCATAAAAATTGCAACGTAGCTTTTCATGTTCGAGACAGGAGACTTAGTATCTTATTCTGGATTAGAGGAAAATTTTGGACAAAGTTATGGCTCAGAGGTCTATCAGCTGACATTAGACGATTTATAGCTTTTATTTTGTAGTTTTTGCTAGAAATGAGGTTTTGTAAATATTTGGTGAATGGAAACAGTGCAAGCTCTATGAATGAATGCAATGAATGGTTTTAAAATTTAGTGAGTATTACATTATGTTAGATGATGCCATGTGTAAGTTGGATATGTATTGCTCTAACATACTGATCGCGGCTCGTCATTCGATCCTAAAATCAATCCTTGAAAACCGGTCAAAAATAATAAATTCCAAGATCGCAGTATAGTTGCAACCTCGGGTCATCTCACTTCTTGGAACCGACGAAAAAGGTTTTAAAGCTAGCCTAAAAGTCAAAATTCAATTGAAGTTTATAAAAGAACGGGGGGTTTGTAATTTGATCAAAATTGAGTAAAATAACTAATTTAAAGAAAATTGTATAAAAAGTATCTTTTTGGATTTTGGGAATTTTTAAGCAACTAGTGTTGGACCCCGAATTTTTTGTGGAAATTAGAAATATTAAAATAAAATGAAATGAGTGTTTTTGTATATAAATTGTGTTATAGCTGAATTTGGGCTTTAAGAAAATCAAAAAGAAAAAGAAAAAAAATTAGACCGGATTTCGGAATGGTTAGTCTTAGGGTTTCCAACGCAATGCAACACGTTAGTTTCATTTGCTTTCGTTTTGTTCTCGGATGTCGGAGAGTTGCTTCGCTTTGGTTTCGCTTCCGCATTTCGTTTTCCGCGCTTTGAACCTTTGTATCCGTTCTTTTACGCTATAAGCTTTTCCTAAAGTTTTTGTTCGCGGATGTCAGATTTGAAATCTTTCGATTTCTTTGGGATTCGTTCCGTTCTTTGAATTCGATTCGTTATTGCTGAGCCTCCGTTTCGTTTTTCGGTTGGGGTCGGGTCTCGAGATCGGGTCCCAACATTGATGGTATCAGAGCCCAGTAATAGGATCTTACTTGGGCGTATATGTTTGTTAAGAGTTTTGAATGGATAGGATTGAAT